>JACXGI010003727.1:0-39761 GCA_016801175.1 Esox masquinongy
TTTTTTTTTTCCTTAACTGTTATGTAAATTCCAGTACATTGATGATTTAGCAAACTGTGACTTTGATTCTATGGGTTGCCAGGGATGGCAGGGGAAAGATCCAGAGAGTGCATGTGTTTCTGTTCAGATAATCACCTTCTAGCATGAACAGGAACACATTAGAATATGTCTGTCTGTCCTGAGGCTGTTTAATGGTCTGCAGAGACAGGGAACATATGCCTCCCATCTCCAAGCTCACACAGATGACATCTGCTGTCGCTCATTCCAACCAGCTTCCCCACATTTGGCCCAATCCTTAGTAACATTCAAAGAGGGACAGTCGGTATGTGAAAAGAGGAGGAAATGTTGTGTGTCACATCCGCAAATCCCTGTGTGTGAACCCATTGCACCATTAACCTATTTAAGCTGTGTAACTTTCTCACATATTAACCTTTGACTTTGAGGTTGACTGTTCAATTTAGCTATGGAACCATCAGGGCCTCTCAGACCTCCGTCCTATATCATATGTATTATGTGTGACTGTGACGTAGCACCACCTTAGACAGGCATATAATCAGATTATTTCTCAGCAGCAGCCCGTACTGCAGTAGCTAGCTGGGTTGTGCATTACATTGACAGGGTTCTCGTTGTGTGTGCTAAGGCTGTGGTCTGTGGTGCAACATAGACAGTGCTATTGACACCATCTTCATGATGAAGTACTCAATTTCTTGGCTAATTCAGAATACAACACCTAACTGTTTTTTCTACCATCTAACTGCATTTAGATTATTTGCTTAATTGCCAAGCTGCCTTTTGATTTTAATCATTTTAATTCCATCTTCGATTGATTAGCCAGTCTATCTCCTAATAAGTTCCACATGGAGGCTTGAAGGCACATTTAGTCTACCACTGTTGTTTATTTGTGCATAACCTATAACCTAAGTAGAAGTACTATCGTACATCAGTTGAAAATACAAGGATGTTAATGCAGACGCGACTAATAGTATATGAGGAACTTACACTCCTGCTAATGACCACCATGCCAAATGTGAATAAGATCAAAATTACCAATGTGGTGGTTTGCGCTTGTGCACATATTTACATAATTTATAAATAAACCCCTGTAAAACAATTTCACTTTGCTAAAAAGGTGCACACTTTCACTTTATCATCCCATTGAATTTGCCAATCTCTTCCAAAACCACACTTCGAAAGGAGATCTCAACTTGACAAAGTCACCTCTCCTTGACTCAGAAATATCACCACTGATCATAATGAGGTTCAGGTGTGGTTGTTTGGTGAGGGGGAGTTTGGTGAGGGGGAGTTTGGTGAGGGGGAGGCCCTGCTTTCAGAAGCCAACTATTGACATCTGAGGCTGAGCTGATAAAGACTCATTATGATTGGACACCTGTTGGGGGACTCCTTTCATTTGGTGGAAAATCTCAACAGTACATGAATGATTGCCAGTCTGTGCTGATTACTGTGAGCTAGCAAGCTTGTGGCCACCTTATATCCATAATAATTGGTCCTGAACCTGAAATGTGGTTTAGCTTGTAACTGTTAAGGTTTCAACGGGAGAGGGATTGCTGATCTGTAATCAGTTTTAATGGGGTTGGTAGAAATGTCACTGTGGGCTAGTGGGAGCCTTAGCTGCTGTTCTGTGGCTGCTGTTATGCTGCTTAGAGAGACGGGGTCACTAGTTATGGCTCCTAATATGTACTTGTTTGTTAGTCTCAACAAACACAATTGAAGAAGAATGTTTAGTTGGCACAAGGAACGTGCATACCAGTTCAAAAGCCAACAAGTATGATTTCATAAATGGTTGGTATGTCTAAACAATTCTTTTGTTTTGTCTTCCCCTCAACCTGACTATCCATTTAAAGTGGCCTTTTTGAAGACCTGAGAGCCTTAGCTGTCTCGCCAAAAAAAAAATCCTGATGCCTAGCTAATTGTTTTTACGTTTTTGTTTGTTTTTTCGCATACACATCCACTCCCCTCACCTGGAATGGTTTGTTTGATTGAAATGTATCACTTATATTGATGATGTTCTTTTGCGAGGGCTCATGAGGCAGTGTTGGTGGGCGTCACTGTTCATTCTGAATGGGCGGCCTGCCCGCTGGCCCTGGGTGTTGGAGTCTTGAAGCAGTAGAGTGACGTCCATTAACTGTTATTTATGGGGAGCTGCCTACTGAGGTAATAACATTTTTGCTGTCTGTGTTGTGTGACTGCTGGCCTAAAACGGTAATGGTGCTGTGTTTCTGACCTGCTGCCAAGAAGAGACCTTATTCCCTCTAACATATCATCCTCAGCTAAGCTTACCATCTGGAGAAATACCACCAATGCTAATAGTGTGCCACTACAGGAGATGAATATGTAATAGGATCGTACTGTAAAAGAGGATATGTGTCTTAAAGCTACTGTTACTGCAATTGAAACATGAAAGTAAAATACAGTGCAAAGTAGGTGGTTGTGTGTTAGGTGAAGTAGTGGACACTACACACACAGGAGGCAGTCAGGTGAGCCCCGTCTTGGGTCTGAGTCAGGATTTCTACTTACAACATGGCTGACTGGTGGTTACTGACCCTTGACTCTGCCTTTCTTGTTACCAAACCTTAAACACATAGACTTTTCTACTTCCTGTTGTGGGAAAACAACACTCTCTATCATATCAGATGCAGCTTCATAAGGGTTTATCAGTGTTATATATAGCCATAGTAAAAAAGTGTCCTCATACTAGACTTGGTACATGTTATTCATTGAAACCACATTATACGGACTGTCCTTAACACACAACCTATTGGTTCACACAACTATGAACTTCCAACTTTCGCCCATTTCTGTGTCAGATTGAGAATTTATTATGACTACATTTCCATAGTTTGCTAGTACATTCTCACTTGTTTTGACTTTTTTCTTAAGGAGAAAGGCTCAAGGGGAACTCCTACAGATTTCCATCATTCAGTAAGAAACTAAGTTTAATGAGATGTGGTAACTGTTGCAAAAGAATGGAAAAAAAGAAACAATTAACCTAATTTGCTAGTAATGTAAGAGTAGGATGACTCAGCAATTCTTGAACACAGGCTACCTGTAATAATGGCAAACAACCTAACCACTGTATCAATATCTCTATACCATGTGCTTATTGTTCCAGTTTGGTCATGCCTTCCAGGGGAAACAAACCCCACTTCCCTAGGTACTTCTAGACTTAAGACAACATGATAGGTGTAAGGGTGCATACAATAAGCTGAATGCACTTTGAAGTTAATCTCAGCTTTGTTAAAAATACACTAAAGCTATTAATGCATCCATGGTTCGCAAATCAGGGCCTTAATTGGCTCTGCAACTGAAACGTGATGAACACTTCTGTTTTGTTTTGGGAGGACCTTTTTTGGCAACATCATGCAATGTTCTGACAGTTTATATACATAATGGCAATGTTCCTATGTAATCCTGTGTTTTTAGAAAATGGCAATGAGATTGAGTTTTTGATCAGAAAATGGGTAGGTACTCCTGTCTGAACATCCGTGGAAAGCTGTAGTGCCTGGTTATTATTGGATGTTTGACTGCAAGCTTTTAATGAAACACCATAGCTACAGTAGATTTTTTTTTGTAACATGCTGTGGATAATAGTGCATTTAACAGTATACATGATGCATGTTAGAGGAGAATGGGGCTATGCTGGGACTATAGGCTTCTGAACATATCCTATGCACATAGGGATGTCACAATGACAGAAACTTAGTAGTCGATACCAATACCAGCGAAATTCCACGATTCTCAATACCCAATTCGATACCACAGTAAAAAACTAAAACAAAACAATAAATCCCATGTCCTTAAGAAAACAGCAGAGGCTACACACACACACACCTCAGAGTGCAAGCAGTAGTTTATATTTACTGACGTGGTGACAGACCATTAGTCCTGAAATATTTATTTAAAATGCTAACGTTATATTTTGATGACAGATGACACTGACTGAACGGTAAGGACGGTAGTCTACTACTACGAGCTATGGTTACATTACGGTAGCCTTTAGTGTTTAGCCATTGCTAGTCTCGTGAGGCCACATCTCCAATCTTGTTGGATCTCCTAGCGACATTCTAGGCCTGGTTTAACAGTGCACGTCCACTGTTTCGGCGCGAATTCGCCTGCAAACGCGCCGCCTTGCCCCAGTTGGCTGCTTATAAACTGCTCAAACGGCCGTGCTGCCTTCCCGAGATGCTTTGCGCAACCGTCAACAACGCCTTTACGCTGTTCATAGAAAATGAATTGTATCCGTCCGAGGCAGCGGGCACGCCGGACCAGTGGACATCCACCGTAAACGTCGTATGGAACATAGTTGGCTAGGCTACACAGCAATGCCAGCTGTCTCAAACAAAAATAATGGTACCTTGTGTTTTAGGATAAGGATATAACAAGGATAATATTAATACCTTGGACACGATGTTAATGTAACGTTAATTGAAACTCACTTACCTTGAATTCTTTAAATAAATCTGCATGTCCGTCTTTGAGGTGCTTCTTCATGTCGTTGGAAGACCAACGTGAAAGTTACGATGTGAAGTTTTGGATGCAAGTTATGCTTATTGATAATAACTTGGAATTAAAGTAAGCATTTTTCCAATAAACATAGGATTGGCATGAATGCATGGTTTTGTTTAAGCATTTTAGTTTGTTTGATGTTCTTTTTTGATATGTGGCAATGTGAAACATTCCAACAAATCATCACACTTTCTTCCGCTTATGCTTTTTTAGCCTGAATATGTTCTGCTCATTATCCTGATTTGGACTTGCTGCCTTATAGCCTGTGTTTGTGGTGTAGATATAGTGTCACTTAGGCCAAACCTAACCCACGTAAACAAAGGCTGTCATTGATAATGATGCACTAGAGCAGAATGTGGTTGGAGGCCTTATAGTCTCTAAAAGAGACTGAGTCTAACCATAACAACTTTTTCTGCCTCTCGCAGCAAAATTACTGAGGGGCCACAGAGAAGGCATTATCAACACAGCAATTGTTGGGCTTAGGACTAGCTTAATGGGGGAAGGGGAATTTGACTTGTTACCAGCGCATCATCTCAGGAATTACATGCATGTGCAACTATTTTGGAAAACGAGGTTATGTTCAGTATGAGCATATCAGCAGTGCTATTACAATCAGTATAAACAGATCCAAGAACTGGTGGTCCTTAATGACTTACAATTAATACTGTGATGCCCAAGCTACTGTGATTCCTAAGCTAACCTTAACCGTTGACCGTAAATGTTATTCGTAATGAAATGTTTTTCATTTTGAAATGATAAGATGGTTTTGTAGAGTTTAGATACAATTCAAATGTTATTCAACATTAGATTTGTACCAAACGTCTTCCCACCAATGACTAAGATATGTGGAATCTGAAAACATGCCAATCCCACACCGGGAGTCAATACACAGTACCTAATCATTATGTCTTTAAGTAGTTGCTATTTCATACTTTGTAATGTATTCCCTGTACATTATTTGTCATAAATAATTGTGGGAATACCGATACAGGTTGCCTGCATAAATTATATGGTTTCACAAAGCTGGGCTACTTGCCATTTTCTTCTTACACCTGAATCACCCTCAGTTAGACATGGTGAAATGTAAACCATTGGACATAATAACCAATATTGGGGCTTTGTATTGGCGATTTGACTTTTTCTTTTGTTTTGTTGTCTATTTTTATGAAGTTTGAACACAGATCCTTTGTAGTGTCTAATGAAGTCTGTTGTAACTGAATGGAGCCCCAGAAGACTGCTCACCATAAAGACACATAACTAAAAACATTCACTTATACTTATAATTTTTTCAAATCAGATGAAATGTTGGCTATAAAAAAGCATTCACTTCACTTTCACTTTGTTTAGAGCATTCATTAGATAAATCGCTTATTGTTTTCTTGCTTGAACCGATAGCCTCACCTGTCAATAATATTCTCTACACTGCAATACCTCTGGAAGGGCTCTTAAAAAAATCTTCCATCTGCTGCCTCGGAAGGTAGGGATTTCCACAGGTTCACACTACAAATCTAGTGACATCAATATCTTGATTGTAGTGTACAAAAGATCCTTAGAAAGTGATCCACCTTTTCGAGTCATCTTATTCTTTCGGCTAGGCTGGCACAGCTGATTTTAAAAACCTGTTGTCCCATTGCTTAAGCTGTAATTAAAGGCATCGAGCAACACCTTCAGTTTTCTCCTACTTTCGTTCTCCCATGTTATATCCGTGGACACACAACAGTCTTTCTTAGCTCCTTTAAACCTCTGGGGCAGCAGGGTAATTTAGTTGTCCAGAGCATTGGGCCAGTAACAAAAGGTTGTTGGTTCTACCTTAAATTGTGTACAATCGATTAGCTTAATTTGTCATTTATCTGTTACTACCTATATAACTTCTGAACAAATCGAGATGGTTGGAGTCGAAATCCCTTTTTTGTGCTTTGTGAGGTGAAATAAGCCAATGGTAATGTCACATGACCTGCTGAAACAGCAATGGCTGGTTCACACACTCTCTTCAGCTCCTCACAGACTGCTCTAACAACTGTGGCTTTATGCTGTATCTGAAATGGTGCAGTGTGATGAAAGACATTGTCCCATTGCATAAAAAAAGCTGCCTCTAGTACTAGAACATCACATTAAATTTACATAAAACATGTCACTAATACTGGCAAATTAAAACGTGTAAGGTATTTTTTTAATGCTGAACTCTGACCCCTTCTGGTGGCATTTTCTAAAGGATACGTGCAATTATATTCTCAACTCAAAGGACAATTTGGTGTCAAAATCTTTGTCCAACAAACATATGCTTAGTACTGTAAGAAAGATTAACGTGTAATAGTATACATTCATACCGAACTGTATTCCAACATATTCTTTACAAAAACCAGCCTAAAGGCTATACTTAAACTGGCGCAGATGGATCAATAATAGGGAAGTTGAAACTGCCTCACATCATCCAAACACTGCCAAGACTTCACAGTAGAATCCATATAGAGGCAAACAATCACTTTGATGGAGCTACTGAGTTCAGTGATTTGGAGGGGATTAATGGTTCACTGGTCAACCATATCAAAACATGCCTGATATCAGAGGGTGGCAAATAAAGGTCAGAGGTTTCATTACTTTTACAAGGCACTGTATATAGGCTACTCCTAATATAAAACACATTTATAGCAAATAATTAAACAGTGTTAACCCTACATTTCTTTTGTATGGTCTTGTAGCCTACAGGGCTACACATTCTCTTGTGGCCTATATGAATGATTGATATGATTTTGTTATATATGATTGGCTTTTAGACTTGAATTTCAATTCCATATTGATCGTCTGGGCAAACATTTTGCGACAAGTTAAATGTCTGAACACAATATTCTTACTACACTCTGCAGTCTTCTGAAACCGGGTAAAGAGAATCTGGTGTTACTTGGCAGTAATCTTTAGTTCGAGATAATGTTAAAAAGCAACTAAACACAATAGTTCCTTATTGCACTTTATAAATGATTATATACAACCTATTAAAATCCAGATGCAAAGCTTATAGGCTTAAATATTCCTTCTAAAGTTAAAACTTTCTAATTTGTTTTCAAGCATTATAAAGAAGGCATAATAGCCTAATCATTTCTTTTCTAGATGTTATTTACATTGGTAGAAGGTGTATCCTAAAGATTTTAAAACATGTTGTTAGTTCATTAATTTTCAAGTGTTACATAAGAGTGTCTGAATATTCTAATTATTTGTATGTTCTCATTTATGTCGTCGTTTATTAAGAATCCACTCTTTATTTGTTAGCTTTTATGAAGTTGCTTGTGATACAACCCTAACCCCTGCTTACTGAAAGTGCCGCTGTGAGAGGCAGGATGTAATACCTGTTGCACAATATTAATAAATATCCAACAATAATAAGATAGCCTATTCACTTTTTTAGTTTATTCAACTTTAACCTGTCATAGTAAAATTTACTGCAACTGTTTTTACAGTAGCCTATGTTGTAGTTTTTGGTTGACAAGAAGTGGTGTGTGAGGTTTTTCCCAAAACATACAACCCTGTTTCCAAAAACTTTTACGGTCCGTAAAATGCAAATAAAAACAAAATGCAATGATATGAAAATCATTAATCCCTATATTTATTTGAAAATAGTAAAAAGACAAAATATCAAATGTTGAAACTGAAACTTTTTATTGTTTCTGGAGAAATACATGGCCATTCTGAATTTGATGCCAGCAACACATTTCAAAAAAGTTGGGACAGGGGAATTTTTACCACTGTGTTGCATCACCTCTTCTCTTACTCTGTAAGCATTTGGGAACTGGGGAGACCAATTGCTGTAGTTTTAAAAGTGCAGTGTATTCCCATTCTTGCTTGATATAGGATTTCAACTGCTCAACAGTTCGGGGTCTCCTTTGTCGTATTTTTCGTTTCAAAACATGCCAAATGTTTTCAATGGGTGACAGGTCTGGACTGCAGGCAGGCCAGTTTAGCACCCGGACTCTTACTATGGTGCCATGCTGTTGTAATATGTGCAGAATGTGGTTTGGCACTGTCTTGCTGAAATAAGCAAGGCCTTTACTGAAAAATACGTTGTCCGGATGGCAGCATATGTTGCTCTAAAACCTGTATAAATTGTTCAGCATTAATGGTGCCTTCACATCCTCTCTGGGATGCTCTTTTTATACCCTATCATGCTACTGACCTCTTGCCAATTAACTTAAAAGGTTGTGTGATATTCCACCAGGTTCATTTTTTGTATTACACTACTTTTCCAGTCTTTTGTTGTCCCTGTCCCAACTTTTTGGAAATGTGTCACTGGCATCAAATTCAAAGTGGGCATATATTTTTCAAGGAACAATAAAATTTTTCAGCTTCATTTGATATGTGGTCTTTGTACTATTTTCTATTAAATATAGGGTTTAAATGATCTGCACATCTTTGCGTTTTGTTGTTCTTTACATTTTACACAGCGTCCCAACTTTTTTGAAAACAGTGTTGTAAATAAAGCAGAAACGTATCAAGTTTGTCTTAATTTCATTTTAAATTAGTTTACCTATTAAACTTTCTTGCAATTGTTGATACTCCCTTTCACATTATTACTTTTTAGACACCTAATTTCAGAAATTCCACTCAGGTCCAAGATTAAATGGTTGATCACGAAAGACGATATAAACACCTTTTGTCCCTTTACCATTTTGCGCTGGTATGTGTTCCTTCATTCTTTCTACAATCTACATTGTTCTCTTGGATTCTTTTAATAGTATAACAAATACATGTGTTGAACATGTAGGCTATTCCAATTATTAATCAGGGAATATCCTATGTATGTTTATGTGAATAGTGTAATCTATGTAATTTATTGAGTACTTGGACTTTTGCAACACAATGTTGGTAAGGCTAACTGCTTTTGCCAACAAACCCATACAACTCATCCAGAGCACTGTAGTCTGTCTAGTTTTATCTTGGTTTTCTCTCATTTCAACCTGCGCTACTGCACATTCCACTAGCTTTCAGTTGAAGAATGCACCCTACTGTCCAAAAGAGTTAAATCACTCCACAGTTATTCTGGCACAGGGTCCAGTATAGAAATTAGATATATTTTATAATAGGGACCTGTTCGTAAAATTTATCCAAGACTGCAAATAGGAGGGGCCATTCTACCTGATGGATGGCTTTTTCAGCGTCAAGCGCTATAACAGCACTGTCCATATTAGGTAACCTGAGAAAGCACATTATATCGAAGAGATACCTGAGATTTGAAAAACAAGTTCCTGGTAGGGATAAAGCCCGTCTGATCCGAGTGCACTTGTCTCCCCTCTAGAATACTAACCCTGTTGGTCAAAGTCTCTGCTAATATCTTTTGATCTCTGCGAGAAATTGGCATATATGACCCTACTTATTTCAGATCTTTCCCATTTTTACAAATAATTGTAATAACTGCCTCATTATTGGATTGAGTGAACAATTAATCCAAGAAAGGCAAAAAAGTTGTTAGAAGATTCAAAAGGGAACCATCCAGACTGGGGTTCTTGACACTTTTCAAGGTTTGGATTGTTTCTTGATAAGTATTTTCACCAGTGATATTTCTGCATTTAGGAATTTATAATCGTCTTGGTAAAGAGAAGGGAGATTTCACTCCTCGAGAAAGTTCTGCATGTTTAAAAAACTAGGGTATGCTTAAAACATACAGGGATTTGTGAACTGTACAGAATCTTTTATGAATTCTTCCTGATCTAGTGAATACATTTTTGTTTCTAGTCACTGTCCAGATACTTTTGGAGTTCATTGTACTTCCATTGTTCATTGTGTTCCATTTCCCAAGTTGATATGCTTCTTGAAGGGGCATTTGTAGAAGTTGCCATTTGGCATGGTATGAGAAAGCATTTCTGGGTCAAAATATTTCAGGTAAAATACATCACTAAAAATACAAAGCACTGACACATTTTAATATGTCAATCTCATTACATAATGAACACACACAACACAGGATACATGTGATCTAAAAAGACCACAAATGTCCTTGACAAACAAGCCCATTATTGTTGCCTGCCAAGTAGGCATAGCAACTACAAATGCTTACAACACGCAGCTGACAAAACAGGTAAGAGAAAAAAGGAAAGATAGAGATAGTGACGCGAGATTGACTGAGCAGGCTGCTTCAGTACAACTGAAATTTACTGAATACTCATTTGATTGCAGATGGCATACTGCAGTTAAATTGTACTGACTTATTCGGTATTGTTTTTTTTGTAAAGGTCACAGCCAAGAACTGGGATGAGTAAAGAAATTAGGTTGTGGTGTGGTCAGGTCACAGCCTTAGCATGTTTAGTTGGCTTCTGGCTCAGGATACTTTGAGCTCCAATTGCTAGCTAGGGGAGAAAGGCCTTTCACCTCTTTGATGGCACCCTTTGAGTAGGTTCAAAAGCATGGAAAGTCTAGTGATATTTAGCTGACCGATTGAAGTTATAATGGCATGGAGGGAAGAGAAAGGCCTGGTTGGCGCACTTGATCCACATTTCCATCCTGGCTTTACACTCAGCTGGAACACTTCTTGTTGCTACAGTCTTTTGAAATAGCAGTGTTTTACCAGGACCAAAATAGGAGTATTAGACCAAGGCCAGAACATGATGCAACTCCCTACCCATGCAATTCCATGGCATAATGCTACTCTGTTTTATATTTTTGTTCCCCACTGATGAAATCAGATGGGCGCAGTGTAACGGATTCGGTTCTGATCTCCATTTTTCTCACCTTCCGTAGTATTGTTTGGAACTCGCTAGTCAACATAAATGTGTGTGGTGTGGAGATTGGGCATTTGCCTCAAATGTTAAGTAGCCTAAGTAAACCAGTATACACTCGAGTTAATATTAGTCAATAGGCTTCAAGGAAGATAACTATTTATTTGTGGTTTATTAACATTTCACTACCTAAATTGATGAGTTGTCTCCCATAAATTGAATATGTACAAACCATTATAGCTAAGTAAGCTTGGCAAATGGTAGGTGCGTGCAGACATTGGTTGCAGGCTGTTGAACTTGATAAAATAGCAATCGGATTTAATTATTTTTCGATTTGGAAATGTTTTGTTTGGTATACTTTTATTTTGCTTTTTAATATTTCTTGGCTTTTAGATCAGTTTTATAAGATGTACATAGCCCTAATGGAGTGTATATGGTCACATCATTTGGGTTCTTGACTGTAAGTTGGAGTTATGTTAGCTCAGGTATTTGGTCAGTGCGCCTTGTGAGTGTGTCTGTTGTCACATCTGAGCTGGGAAGCTATGTTGTTTTCTGTCCGCCCAAAGCGCAACCCAGTATATGTGAAACCGTCTGTATTTCTACTCATAGCTCACTGAGCGCTCCTTTTCGGGCGCACAACATTCATGTTTTCTTTTTAAGTAGGTTTGTCTGCTAGGTTTAAGTGCTTTACATTTCAACAGCAAAGGCTATGGTGAATTATACAAGAGTGATAAAGCAAACTGACTAAATCGCTCTGCACACTCCATGCACATACTCAATAACACACACTTTCCAGAAACATACTCAACCACACACGCTCTCTCTGGACACACAATGGAACAAACTTTTTTTCCCTTCTACCCACACCCTTTCACTAAACGTATACAAACATACTTACCCATATGCATATATTCATTCCACACCCTATACATTGTGAACACTTCCCATCTAGTATTATTCTGTCTTGTTAACTTGATTATTTTGTTTTTAAACTGTGTATTTGTGAAAGTTTATTTAAATCACTTAACACTGGTTACTTAATTTTTACTGAATACATTGTTTTAGGCAGTCACTATTAAAACTTTAAAACGTACAATTTATTGCAGAAGAACTGTTGATGAATTTTGTATTCATAGGAGCTGGTTTCCCCATGAGCTTTCGTTGCCAGATTGCACCATGTGAATGGGTCTTAATAGCGTCTTAAAAACTGACACTCACCAAGCTTTGATATACAGATATATCCCGTGTGTGTAGTGTGTGTAGTGTGTGTAGTGTGTGTAGTGTGTGTAGTGTGTGTAGTGTGTGTAGTGTGTCAATTAGACCTGAGCTACAGGGGTGAAGAACGCTCTGAGTTTGGTGACACAATCTCTTAGTTCGCCTTGTGAGGTTTATGATGTTATGTAGTTGATCCTTTCCGAGTAGTATCAGAGACGGTAGCTGAGGATCTCAGATATATCTGATAATTGAGACTGGATCCAAAATTAAGACTGAATCCAATATTATATTCAAAGAATATCCTTTATAATTCACATTTGCAACGCATTGCAATTGCTTCAGGACAGGTTCTTCCAGCCGTCTTCTCTCTCTGCATGTGTGCTTCTCTTTGTCATGTTTGTACAGTGAACATGCATCATTGCCGTAAAAATCTGCCAGTTGAAACAATGAACCTTGGATGGTTACTGTGCATTGCATAAGTATTCAGACCCTGACCAATTCTCTCATAACTGAACTACAAATGAGACATTAACTGTTCAGTTTGGCATTTTATTTTAAAATAAATTATTGTGAGGGATCATTAGTTTTATCTTGGCAAATATTTGTAAGACAACGTTTAAGACTTAAATACTGCATGTTGCTTCTGAACAGCCTGATAGAAGAGGTCCCCTGGTCCCCCATGTCTTGGAAAATGTATCATAAGGCAAATAAACCCTTAGCCATGGTATATTGACCATATACCACACCTCCTCATGCCTTATCGCTTATGAATAGCAGTACTAGTATTAGTATTAGCTATGGAATAATTGACCTTTCTGGCTTGAATGAGCTCATGGGAACAGTGGGTGTTTCCCTAGGAAGTAGAGGCCTTTTAGTCTCTACCTTCTATTATTTTCTCTCTCGTAATTCTGCTCTTAGCCGGACGTCATACATTTAGGATTATTTTAGGATCTCCATTAGCTGGAGGTGATGTGGGGGGTGGTGGATTATCATCACGAGGTGAGGCGAGGGACAGAGCCGACTGCAGCGTCCTATCAGATGAGCAGAACCTCTATACCCCCATCTGCTTCATGTTAACCCCTGATTGTGGCTCTTTCAGCTGGGTGATTGTTGATTACTGACGGATGCTTGGGGCCCCTGGCCAGTTCACCAGGTTGAGCAAAGGTTAAACCTGTAGGCCAGGGAATGGAGAACAGGAAGGGGAAATCCAAGGGAGTAAGTGTACAGCTGCCTGCAATGCAAATTAAACATCATTTTTTTTTTGCTTTGCGCATACCATGTTGTCAGTGGACTTTGACCCTAAAAAGAAAGCAATACTTAACACCCTTAATGGTAGGAAACCGCTGTCTCCACTAGGGTGATTGTGTAGGCTACCCATAATATACTCCAATCAGCCATAACATTATGACCACCTGCCTAATATTGCGTAGGTCCCCTCTTTTGCCGCCAAAACAGCCCTGACCAATGGAGGCATGGACTCCACTAGACCTCTGAAGGTGTGCGTGGTATCTGGCACCCTAGACATTAGCAGCAGATCATTCAAGTCCTGTAAGTTGCGAGGTGGGGCCTCCATGGATCGGACTTGTTTGTCCAGCACATCCCACAGATGCTCGATTGGACTGAGATCTGGGGAATTTGGAGGCCAAGTCAACACCATGAACTCGTTGTTGTGTTCCTCAAACCATTCCTGAACCATTTTTGCTTTGTGGCGGTGAGCATTATCCTGCTAAAAGAGGCCATCAGGAAATAGCATTGCCATGACAGTGTGCACATGGTCTGCAACAACGCTTAGGTAGGTGGTATGTGTCAAAGTAACATCCACATGAATGGCAGGACCCAAGATTTCCCAGCAGAACATTGTTCAAAGCATCATACTGCCTCTGCCAGCTTGCCTTCTTACTGTAGTGCATTCTGGTGCATTGTGTTCTCCAGGTAAGCGACGCATCCACATAATGTAAAGAAAATGTGATTCATCAGACCAGGCCACCTTCCATTGCTCCGTGGTCCAGTTCTGATGCTCACGTACCCACTGTGTGTTCTAACACCTTTCTATCAGTACCAGCATTAACAGTTTGAGCTGCAGTAGCTCGTCTGTTGGATTGGACTTCAAGGGCCAGCCTTCTCTCCCCACGTGCATCAATGAGCCTTGACCGCCCATGACCCTGTCGCCGGTTCACCGCTTTTCCTTTCTTGGACCACTTTTGATAGGCACTGACCACTGCAGACCAAGAACACCCCACAAGGGCTGCAGTTTTGGAGATGCTCTGACCCAATCGTCTAGCCATCACAATTTGGCTCTTGTCAAAGTCGCTCAGATCCTTACGCTTGCCCATTTTTCCTGCTTCTAACCCATCAATTTTGAGGACGGAATGTTCACCTTCTGCCTAATATATCCCACCCACTGATAGGTGCCATGATAACGAGATTCAGTGTTTTTCACTTCACCTGTCAGTGGTCCTAATGTAATGGCTCATTGGTGTAGTTCCCAGACTATATTTCAGCCTTTCAGTCAAATGTAAGAACAGTTTGGTGGACGAACACGTTAGTGGTCAAACTATCTTGGTTAGCAGATAGAAAGACCTGGAGAAGCTTAACTTGAGGTGTTATTTGTGCAGTAATTTCTGTGGTACTTCCCACATACAGGTAAAGTGGAATTCTCAAATTGTACTCAATTACAAATTAGATTTTCTTTCTGTTTGATATTTTATTTTAAAACACTGACAGTCAAAATCAATCATTGAATAGTGGTTTTATGTTGGGGAATGTAAAAAAAAAATTAAATAACACTATAGCACATAGCCATGAAATCTCCATAGACAAACATTGTCAATACAATGTGTCATACTGAAGAGCTCAGTGACTTTAATTGTGGCACTATCATAGGATGCCACCTTTGCCACAAAAGTTTGGGGAAGGCCCTTTCCTGTTCCAGCATGACTGTGCCCCTGTGCACAAACCGGGGTCTATAAAGACATGGTTCCATGAGGTTGGTGTGGAGGAACTCGAGTGACCTGTGCCGGGCCCTGACCTCAATTCCGTTGAACACTTTTGGGATGTATTGGAATGGCGATTGCAAGCCAGGCCTTCTCATCCAACATCAGTGCCTGACCTCACAAATTATATTTTGGTAGAACGGGCACAAATTCCCACCGTGACAGTCCAAAAATCTTGTGGAAAGCCATGTAATAGGATGTCCAACAAGCTCATATAGGTGCGATGGTCGAGTGTCGACATACTTTTGGCCCTATAGTGTATTTTGCCTCAGCAACCACACTGTATTCAGCAACCACACTGTATTCAGCAACCACACTGTATTCAGCAACCACACTGTATTCAGCAAACACTGTATTCAACAACCACACTATATTCAGCAAACACTGTATTCAGCAACCACACTGTATTCAGCAAACACTGTATTCAACAACCACACAGTAATATTTGTTAGAGCCACCTTTGGCTGTAATAACAGCTTTAAGTCTTTTGCTAAGTAGTTACCAGCTTTGCACACAGTGTCATGTGATGTAGGACATTCACCTTTTTGTTCTCGAGCCACTCCAATGTTGCTTTGGTCTTGTTTTTGGGATCATAGTCCTGCTGAAAGGTTAATTTCTTCCCAAGCTTCAGTTTTTTAGAGGACTGAAGTATGTTCTCTGTATTTTGCTCCATCCATTCTTCCTTAAATTTTAAAATGCCTGTCTGACCACAAAACCTTTTGCAGCTGGGAGTCTCATGCTTTCAGATGTTACTATTTTAATAAAGGCATATTTCTTGCCACCCTCCAAAACAGGCCAGTTTTATGCAGAGTTCTTGATATGTGTGATTAGAGCACCATTACTTCACATGCAGCCACTGAACTTTGTAGCTCCTTCATAGTGATTGTTGGCCTCTGTGGCTTCCTCACACGTATACTTGTTTGAGCGTTTTGAGTTTTAACGGACAGCCAATTCTTGGCAGTGCCTGAGTGGTGTGATGCAGATTCTGCTTCCTGATTATTGATCCAACTGTGCTCACTGGGATATTCCAAACATTTGAATATTATATTGTCCCCTTTTCCTAATCTCTGCATTTGTCCTTTATCTAATGTTCTTTCAGATTCACACACTGCCCAATAATCGTTAAACAGTGGGGCTTTTTGTTCCAGAAAATGTGACAGCAACTTTAATTTTTAACAAGTGGAGGCAAATAGTAAGGTCATTGTATATTGGCAATTTGTTAACTTGTGTAACAAATTGCTCTGTGTAGCAAATTGCCCTTACATAGGGGATGAATACTTATGCAGATAACAGATCTTTTTTTTGTCATTGTTTTAAAATAAAATATTTAAAAAAACGTCAGTGTACCATTTGTAATTCAGGACAATTTGAGAACTGTTCAGGGCTTTGAGTACTTTTGCAAAGCACTGAAAATGTATGGTCAATTTTAATTCATCATTATCCCAGGCTTATATTCACTGTGTGTGAAACCATGGGGATGAGGTTACCCCTATCCCAGGAGCTATAATGAGCCAGTCCAGTGCACCTTTCACAGGCCATGATGAACTCCGTTAGCCATGAAGAGGAATCCAGGGAAAGCCTGTGGATCCCCTGAATATGCAAAACCCCAGAATAACTCTGCTTGAAGGGTGGAGCTCTGTGTTTTACTTATAGAAACATCTGAGAGAGCTCTTGAGTTAAAGCAGTGTGCCTCACTGAGGTCTGCTTTGCCTTTGAGCACTGGTTCAACCCTAGCATAAATCAATACGCTGATCTTCACCACTATTTTCATGCTGGCATATAGGTCCTGCATAGAATAAAAGATGAGCAGTTTTTTATGTTTTCACTGACTGCTATTGAGCAGGTAAAGTTGTGTTGTTGTTTTTTTTTATCAAGGGTTGGCGGGCAGGCCTGGTGTGCATGTTTTGGGTGCAAGGTTTGTTTTGCTCTATGGCTATCAGTGGCGGTAACTGAAATGGGTCAGGATTGGCTGAAACGGGGAGTATTGGCGTAAGGGACTATGATCAAATTGTAGCTAAGGATGACGTAAATGCTCCTAGCGTTTATCCAACATCGTACCATTAGCGAACCTCAACCTCTTCATTTTGAAGTCAAGGTCTCTGAATCCTCATAGGATATCAGGGGCACACGTGGAAGACTGTTAACTCTCGTGTTTCTGCCGTTTTCTCCCAGTCTGCTATATTCATGCATAATCCAATAGACAGGCATACCATTTTCATAAGTATGTGTGTTGTTGTTGTTGTTCTTAATTCATCACATAGGCTGTTTTGTAGCCATCTAAGGCCTCTCTCCACAGAGCTGATTGATGAATTCATATCCGGTCTTTTTTTTCAGGCTATTTATTACATGTTGGATCAGTTGCTCTACATGAGACTATTGCTACCTAAATGAGTAGGATGTCTGTCTCAGATAGAAGGGAGTCTATATATAGCCCGGTTAAGCTGTTTTGTGGTGAGGAAGTGGGTGCATCGTGTGAGCAGGCGTTTACTGCACGCCTACGTGTATCCTGGTTTTCCCTTTGGTGGAGATGAAGCTGACTGCATGCAGATGTAGCACAGGATCTTTCATTATTGTCCCTGGGAGGGAGACATGGACCGGGTCAGAACAGAAGAGGTGAACTCTGGGTCCTCAGTGTTGTTGCGCAACTTCAGGCTAACTGTGTGTTCGGAGGATGCAGCCGAGGGAGAGCCTGGATCCATTGACCTCTGTTCATGACGGGGATGTGCTGAGTGGTTACGGGAGTGTCGCTGGAACGCTGCAGTGGAAATGACTGGCAGTAGGTGGGTGGGGTGGGGAATATGACATCACAACTTACCCAAAGGGCTTTGCTGGCTTGGGCCGTTTGCCTTGTTGTGTAGGTGGAGTTTCCTTCCCCGTAGGCTGCGGCTTAGTGGCTGGGACTGGGTCGAGTGGAGCAGAGGGCTTGTAGGAGGGACTGTCGTCAGACAAAGGCTGCTATATTCAATGTTCTGTTCTGCTCAACTCTGCACCAAGACGAGCCCTTCCTCTCCCACAATCCCGGGCCAGCTCAGGCCTACACACACACACACACACACACACACACACACACACACACACACACACACACACAAAACTGTACACACATACGCACACACACTCGTGCTCAAATGGAAAGTGTGGCTAAGACAGTCTAATTGGTGCCCACAGGAACAGAGGTCATTTATGGAAGGGTTGGCGGAACTGTCAGGCTACAGGAGCACTTTGTTTTGTTAAAGAGGGATTTAACCTCAGCCACTCTCCAAGTTACTTCTCCAAGTTACTTCTGAAATTCATTTTTATTAAAAAGGATCAGCTGTCACTGCGGTAATTGGTTAATTTACTTCACAGGAATTTTTGGTGGAGTGTTTCAGCTGGGAGTCTTTTTCAGTTGCCACTGGCATTTCTGTTGAGTGCAGGTTGAAGGTCTCTTGACTGTGTGAGGAGTCCATTTTGGGAGGTTTGGTGACTGTGCATGTAAGGTTGGTTGTAGTACTTCAGATGTTTGTCAATTTCTAGAGATTGTTTGAGCTACTTTATGTAATATGACACAAACAACTTTATTTAATATGATACAAACAACAAGATTGGTCTGCAACAAATTGGTCCAGGTATTTTCTCTCTAAAGCTTTGACTTTGTCTTAAATACAAGGAGTGAATGTTCCACCTGGCCCATTGGGTAGGGTAAATTGTATCAGGGCTTGGGTTTAAGTGTTACAGTTCAGAAAACTTGTGTCTTGCCATCTGTGATGTCCCACGCCAGAGTGCAGTTCCACCTCTATTCTGAGGTAATTCTCTCTTTTCCCGGTAATTCTTGTTTAGGTTCCACCTCCAAATAATGATACTGCATGTTAATGTATATTCACGCCTCAGGGGTGGGAACATTGTTTGTCCATGTGAAACAGGGAAACATTATTGAATAGGGCACTGACCTAACACTGAAACTGGTGTGTGTGATCGGTGTGTGTATATGTGTAAATATTGAAAATGTTCCCTCAATCAGAGAAGCAATTGATATGGTAGTATACACCCAAAGGGTTGTTACATCTTACCCTAGACTATGGAGGAATTAGCTATCTTAAAATTCAGCTACATGTTTCAACTTTAGTATTGCTAACTTAGGTGAGAGGGGCATACTATAGCAAATTCTATTGTAGGTTTTTTGTATTTCATAAATCAGCGATAGATTTTCAGCCAACCAGATCATTATACATTATCTATAAATGAAATGTTAGATTGATTACTAAAGAGGTAGAACAAATTGAGATATGAGAGATGGGAATGGGTAAATCATATGCAAATGTTGTTATTTGTATATGCAAATAATTGGTATTATTAGGTTAGAATCTGTTTTTGTGGAAACTAATGTTTTTGCTGACGTTAATGTCCTATTTATAACATTATTGCTTTTGTGGGTCATAGTATTTGCATTATTCTCCAATGTACTACTAAAGTAAACAATACAAGGTCAAGGGATACTACAGAGTGTAGTATTCTACAGTATATTACGGAATGAAATTGGGATATGATTGAGGGATACTACATAGTGTAGTATTCTAGAGTATATTACAGAATGAAATTGGGATATAATTGAGGGATACTACAGAGTGTAGTATTCTACAGTATACTACAAAATGAATTAGTAAATGTACATGATTGATGGATAATGTAAATTTTGAGGGAACCATGAACTGTGGACAGTGAACCCGTCTGCTCTTCTTTTGGCTAACCATCTCCTTTCTCTGACTCCAGTACACAAGTAGCCTTGTACCAGATCTGTTTGTGGTCTTGCCAACTTAATTGTTGTCTTTGTGAAGCCAATGACAATGAGTGACAAGAAGTTGTCATGATAGCAGAAACAAGATTGTAACTAACTTATTGTCCTTTACTGTCATTGTACATACAATGGTGATGAAATGATGCCAGTAATGAGTGAGCTTAGCTCCATAGCACTCTGGCAGGCTGTGGTTGGGTTGTCAGTTGACCTACAGCCACACTGGTTTACAGATTTGCTGAGAGATGGAGAGCTTGGAGACTGAGTGG
Source organism: Esox masquinongy (assembly GCA_016801175.1). Taxonomy (NCBI): domain Eukaryota; kingdom Metazoa; phylum Chordata; class Actinopteri; order Esociformes; family Esocidae; genus Esox; species Esox masquinongy. The sequence continues at coordinate 20,474 of JACXGI010003727.1, forward strand.
GATTCTTTAAGCATGGCTGTGTAGACTGAAGAGTATGAACCTCAAATGCTGGGGTTTAAAAATGACTGCGTGAGCTTCTCTCTCTCTCTGTCTCTGTCTCTCTCTCTCTCTCTGTCTCTCTCTATCTGCAGCCAACCAGGCACATCATGGGCAACAGTGTTGTGCAGTGTAGCAGCAGAGCAGTCTGCAGACATATGCAGGACCACTGATGAATTATGGAACAGTGCCAAGTGAAAGTGATCAAGGCCAGCGTGCTTGCAGTCCATACAGAGAAGACTGGGAGGGAGACATGGGAGGTGCATGGGGGGAGAGAGAGATGAGGGGAGACATTGGGAGACAGAAAGGCATTGGGGGAGAGAGACCTGTAGAGAGGGAGAGATAAATGGAACAAGGGTTGGAGGGTGTGGGGTCTAGGTAGTAATACTAAGGGATGTATTATTATGACCAGGAGCGATGGCAGAGCAAATACTGCACCTTACTGTATATTTCCATCTGGGTTGGCAGATTACCTGAGAAAGCCAGTACATAATGTTCACAGTCAGAAGGGAAACTTCCAGATTGAATCTAATCCTGTCGGACGTTTCTTTAAGAGAATGGAATTATAATGCGTGCATTTAAACAAACTTAGACTTGTTCACTGTTTTATGTTTAATGTACAATATATTTAATGTGTAGTGTTGAATGTGTATGTATTTCATGGCCACATACAGAGAGTGCACAGCTTTCAGCTCTGACATAGAACATGCTTTGTAAACACAGTAGCTCTCAGCTGTCATCGCACAATTTCTCTCACAGGAGAGGACAACAAAACATGCATGGAAAAATGTGAAAAAGGCACTGCTTCAAGTCCGATGTCTACTGGCTCTGAGCCTTTATCTATCTGCGTTGCTAAGCTTACCAGAAAACCAGGTCACATTGGAAACATAAAGCAGCAGTCCCAATCACTGTGTCACTGACATTAAAGCTGTGTTTTGGTCATGAATACTCCAGATGACCTCTTCTCCTGTAGCCCACAAATGCAGTGTGTTATGTTACGTGAGTCTGTATTTACGCTGGTTTTAATAACACATGGGTCTAGATCATGTGTTTACCTCCTCCATGCAGCGTACTAGCGCAAAGGTCAACAGGGTTGTCCAACTGCTCAACAAGTTACTCCAAAACACTAGTGGAAAGAGTGTTTACTTTAGGTCCAGCCTCAGCCGGTTGTTTACTCCTCCGCCGCCTCTACTGTCTCTGTCTGTCTGCCTCTCAGTCAGCTCTCCTTACTGTACGTTGTGTTCACTTTTATTTCTCTCTCCCTTCTCTCCTGAAGTCTTACTTCGTCACTGACTATGATCCCACGATTGAAGACTCGTATACGAAACAGTGTGTCATTGACGAAAGGGCAGCCCGGCTTGACAGTAAGTATAGACATTTTGAACAAACAAAATCTAACGCTAATGTTCATTGAGAAGTGCCAGCATTTACAGGAGATTATTTTCACCTGGGAGGTTTTATTTTGTACAGCAACGTGAAAAGGTTCAGAAGTGCATTGCTACTGTGTGAGTTGTGTACGTGTGACTAGCATGTCCGTCCCTATGTTTTAGTCTTGGACACGGCGGGACAGGAAGAGTTTGGAGCCATGAGAGAACAATACATGAGGACCGGGGAGGGCTTCCTGCTGGTCTTCTCTGTCACTGACAGAGGAAGGTGAGTGACAATCCAGTTACTAGAAACCCCACGCTGCTTCTCTATCAATTCAAAGGGTCTTATTGGCATGGGAAACATTTCTTTGCAATGCCAAAGCAAGATGAAAATTAGAAAAATTTCATGAAAATAATCATTAATCATTAAAATAATTAATATACTCCTCTGTTTCATTGTGTACCTGCACATCTCTCCCCTCGAACACATAAATCACACTTACTCGCATGCGCGTACTCCCTCCTGTTCTGTTGCACTTCCGTCCTGGCCAACCTGTGTCCTCATTCTTTTGTTCTCTTCCTCGCTGATATAACTCCCTTTGAATTGTGGTGTGGTGGGCAGTGTTTGGGCCCTTATCACCCATCTGGCCCCTATACAGCTATGAGGTGGGGTGTTCCAGCACCTCTGTGTCCTCCCTCTCCGTGTATTTATGATGTAAACAGCCTTTTCTTCCTCCATTTAACTTAGTCTAGTCTCCAGATATACTAGAGCTCGCTAAGCTGCCCACCCCGCGACCACTCGATGGAATGCCCTCCTGGGTTTCACTCTGTTTGATATTTTTATAAATGTGGTTTCTTTTTAACTGCTTGAATGGTATATGTATTAACCCCTTCTCGCTCAGTGGAAATGCAACCTGGAACTTAGAAGGTGACGTCTCGACCTATATATCTGCACGTTTACACAACACAGTAACCTAGCATCTCAAGTCTTGTTCGATGTCTCAGAAAATGTATCGTAATATGAACAAGCTCTAAGGCTTTACAATGCTCCTGCAACACCGCTGTGAAGGAGTCAACTGACTTCATCTTCTTGTCTCTGCTGCACTCCCTTCACCCTCGTCCCACCGTGTCATCTGCCTTGGGGGAGGGGAGGTGTGTTAATTCGTGTAACTGAAATGCTGTATTCCTGGGAGGTCTGACAGAGATGGGTATAATGCAACAGTTTTGTAGTTGTAATCAAGTGGCTCTGCTTGCTGTTTAAGGTTTACTGTTTGGTGGTGGCATCAAGTGATGCTGTGTAATTTGTGTTTCACAGCTTTGAAGAAATTTACAAATTCCAAAGACAGATCCTCAGAGTCAAAGATCGTGATGAATTTCCCATGATCCTTGTAGGCAATAAAGCTGATCTAGAGCTCCAGAGACAGGTGAGTGGCATTCTCTTTGACAGTGTGAATCTACATACATGTTACTGGGAAGGAGACTAAGTAAAAAGGAACAAGCTTTGAAAATGTGCAAACGTTCTTATTTAAATATTCAAATCTACAAAGTTCAGACGCTGTGTAAAATGCGAAGGAAAAACAGAATGCAATGATGTGCAAATCATTTAAACCCTATATTCAATAGAAAATAGTACGAAGACAACATAACAAATGTTGAAACTGATACATTTTATTGTTCCTTGAATTATTTGCCGCATTATGAAACCAAAAATACCACAAAGGAAGCCCCAAAATGTTAAATAGCTAAAATCCTGCTGGAATGGGAAAACATTTCACTTACAAAACTACAGCAATTGGCCTCCTCAGTTTCCAAACGCTTACAGTGTTGTTAAAAGAAGAGGAAATGCAACACAGTAATACACATGCTCCTGCCCCAACTTTTTTGAAACGTGTTGCTGGCATCAATTTCAAAATGTTTTTGAAAAAATACATGCCCAAAAACATTTCTCAGTTTCAACATTTGATATGTTTTCTTTGTACTATTTTCAATTAAATATAGGGATAAATTATTTGCACATCATTACATTCTGTTTTTATTTGCATTTCATGCAACTTTTTTTGAAAACGGGGTTATAGAAAGAGTTCAATCTGGGTTGTGGCTGCTGGATAATTCAAACCTAGGCAGAACAGTTACTAGTTGTGTTTTAATTATGGACATTTGGGCTTAGTGGAACTATGTCACTTCCTATGTCGATAAGTGAAAAGAAATTTGTGTTCCGGGTGATTCTCCCAACAAATCACAAGGCAGACATGCAAGACATTCTGATTCAAATCCAAACATTTGTAAGTGGCTTTAGTTCAGGTCGTTCACTCCAGCTAGCTACCTAGGAAATTCACTTAAAAATAAACCACTGTGATCTCTGTTTTGTTAGCAACTCATTTGTATTTTGTTCAAGTAAATAAAGTAGTGACGTATGCAGTGCAATAGCTCCTCTATGCCAAAAGAGGCCATAGTTGAAACCAGACCCTAGTCAATCTCTTGTCTAGGGTCTGGTTTTCAAGACTTGCTGCTGGAGCTATTTGGTTAGTCAAAGAGGGAGTGATAAATAGAGAGAAATAGACCAACCAAAAACATTGTAGCATCGAGGAAAAGAGGAGGGAGGAAGTGTTTGAATAGGAGCTCATTCTGTGGCCTTTATTGGCATGCAGCTGCAGTTTTCATTCCCACATGACTCCACACTGCCACATGGTGGTAGAACACAAATGTCTTGTCTGATAAAATGTAAATGGATTGACCCTACCCAATTTTACAATGAGATCTCTAGTCATGCACTTATCTACAGTGGGTAAAAGGAAACAGTAATCATTGAAATAGAAATAAAATGCTATTTGCATATGAAAGTGTCATGGGGTGTAAAGGTATGCGCAGGACTGATTTATCCATATTGCAACCGTCAGCACGTGCTGGCTTTAATTTCTAAATGGTTCCTCCAATAAAGATAAAAATACACTTAAATTTAAGCTGGCTATCTGTATTTTAACCCAATAGTTATTGTATACTTTCAAATCCGAACTGCTGGATTATACAGACAAACAATGTAATTATAATATGTCACTGTCCAAATACTGCATGAGTTCACTGTAAATAACTAAGAAACGTTAAGACTACATCTCTCTTTTCAGGTAAGGTTTTTTGAATGTAACATTGGAGTTCTTGAATGTTTATTCTAACCATTTGTAGTCATAAAAATTCATCCAGACCTCCAAGGCCTGACAATGTACTTTTTGACGTATGGTTATGGAAGAATACTAGTTAGCAATCCACTCTCTTATTTCAATGCATCAAGGATTTTCGCCCCACTATGTCTCGTATGGCCAAGCCATCTGCCCCTTTTAGCTTAACCAAAATAATTGATTATTGGTTCTTATATGCTTAAAATGTTGTTTTGATTTGCTTGAAATGTCACCAAGATAATATTTGGTTCTGTTTTTGGAAAATGCAGCAATGCATTAGCTAGAATGCTAATGGTTTTTGCCTGTAGCAAAAGTTATCTGAAGAGCCATTATTCTTAATGGCGTGCATCATGTGGCAATGTTTGCAAACAGAAAGGGTTCTACTGACAGGTATGCAATAGTACTCCTTTAAAATCTCAGACCCCTGTGTTTATTAACCTCACCAATAGATGTCACTATTTTCCAGATATTACATTTTGAAAATGATCATATTTAAGTGTTTGTTATTTGGGACTGACTCTCTTAGGTTTATCCCTTTCTTGTTCTTCAGGTGACCCAGGAGGAAGGCCAGCAGCTGGCCAGACAGCTCAAGGTGACATACATGGAGGCCTCAGCCAAAATCCGTATGAATGTAGACCAGGCTTTCCATGAGCTGGTTAGAGTAATCAGGTGGGTAAATGTTGTCTCTTGAGTTTGACTGAGTCAGAGGGGGTTGCAGCACCCCTACTTCCCACAGCTTGGCCCTTCCATGGCCCTCTAAAGGAATCGCACCCTGTTGTACTTTTTCCACATCAAAAATAATTGCATAAGTATTCATTCTCTTTAGTCAATAGGCAGCAATTATAGCTGTGAGTCTAAAGAAGTCCCTACCAGCTTTTCATGTCTGGACACAACTATTTATTTTCTTTGCGAAATTGCAGATAGGTCAAGTTGGATAAAGACCTTTAGTAAACAGCAATGTTCAAGTCACTCCAGATGTTGGTTCCCCTCTACTAACAGCTCTTGACTCTACTTTGATTGCAGGTGCACAGCACACATAAGCCTGGTAAAACAGCAATTCATGTTAGCCTTGTTAGGAGTAACCATACAATTTATAGGCAGTGACCTACTGTGTAAAGTATTTATCATACAACAAAAAATGCAAAGTTTCTTCATTAAGGTAGCTAACTACTAAGCTAGCTACTGTAATAAAATTCTTAGCACAATTAACACATTTTTACTACAAATAGAAAATAACACAGACCTACATACTACAGCAATGCATTTCCCCTAAAACATAAAACAGGAGGTGGCAGTATGGCATGGAATCAACTGGGTAGTACCATTTTAATGTTCTAGCCTTAGTATAATACTATTTTGATCCTGGTAAATCATCACTATTTCAAAAGGCTAATGACAACAAGAAGAATGTTTCTGCTGTCACTAAAAGCTAAAGAAAATAAACAAACACAACTTTCAAACATACCTGTCCTTTATGTTTATTTTTTAAGCTTTGAAAATTTTAAAAAGGATTATAAATGTGGTCATCATCTTCATCATCATCATCATCTTCATCCGCTTAACCGGTATCGGGTCGCGGGGGCAGCAGCTCCAGCAGGGGACCCCAAACTTCCCTTTCCCGAGCCACATTTGCCAGCTCTGACTGGGGGATCCCGAGGCGTTCCCAGGCCAGTGTCGAAATATAATCACTCCACCTAGTCCTGGGCCTACCCCGAGGTCTCCTCCCAGCTGGACGTGCCTGGAACACCTCCCTAGGGAGACGGCCTGGGGGCATCCTTACCAGATGCCCGAACCACCTCAACTGGCCTCTTTCGATGCAAAGGAGCAGCGGCTCTACTCCGAGTTCCTCACGGATGACTGAGCTTCTCACCCTATCTCTAAGGGAGACGCCAGCCACCCTTCTGAGAAAACCCATTTCAGCTGCTTGTACTCGCGGTTGCTTCAAATATAAATGTGGTTGCTTCAGATATTACACAGTCTTATGAATTGTCCATGTTCCTGCAGTAAATATATTTTTGCCTTTCGGAGGTACCTTTTTGCCTTTTGGAGTGTTTGTTCCAACCTTAAAAGTAACTACAAAGATAGTTAGCAGGTCACTTAGAGATACAATATATGGCCAAATGTATGCGGACACCCGACCATCACACCTACAGTGAGGGGAAAAAATTATTTGATCCCCTGATTTTGTATTATACATGTATATATACATTTGTTTGCCCACTGACAAAGAAATGATCAGTCTATAATTTTAATGGTAGGTTTATTTGAACAGTGAGAGACAGAATAACCACAAAAAAATCCAGAAAAACGCATGTCAAAAATGTTATGAATTGATTTGCATTTTAATGAGTGAAATAAGTATTCAACCCTTCTGCAAAACATGACTTAGTACTTGGTGGCAAAACCCTTGCTGGCAATCACAGAGTTCAGATGTTTATTGTAGTTTGCCACCAGGTTTGCACACATCCCAGGAGGGATTTTGTCCCACTCCTCTTTGCAGATCTTCTCCAAGTCATTAAGGTTTTGAGGCTGACGTTTGGCAACTCGAACCTTCAGCTCCCTCCACAGATTTTCTATGGGATTAAGGTCTGGAGACTCGCTACGTCACTTGGGGTCATAGGCAGTATTCCTCCTCCTCCATACACGGCGAGTTGAGTTGATGCTAAAGAGCTCGATTTTGGTCTCATTTGACCACAACGCTTTCACCCAGTTCTCCTCTGAATCATTCAGATGTTCATTGGCAAACTTCAGACGGACCTGTACATGTGCTTTCTTGAGCAGGGGGACCTTGCGGGCACTGCAGGATTTCAGTCCTTCACGGCGTAGTGTTACCAATTGTTTTCTTGGTGACTATGGTCCCAGCTGCCTTGAGATCATTGACAAGATCCTCCCGTGTAGTTCTGGGCTGATCCCTCACCGTTCTCATGATCATTGCAACTCCTCGAGGTGAGATATTGCATGGAGCTCCAGACCGAGGGAGATTGACAGTTCTTTTGTGTTTCTTCCATTTGCGAATAATCGCACCAACTGTTGTCACCTTCTCACCAAGCTGCATGGCGATGGTCTTGTAGCCCATTCCAGCCTACAAGACCATCGCCTTGTAGGCTGCAATCTACAATCTTGTAGGTCTACAATCTTGTCCCTGACATCTTTGGACAGCTCTTTGGTCTTGGCCATGGTGCAGAGTTTGGAATCTGATTGATTGATTGCTTCTGTGGACAGGTGTCTTTTATACAGGTAACAAGCTGAGATTAGGAGCACTCCCTTTAAGAGTGTGCCCCTAATCTCAGCTCGTTACCTGTATAAAATACACCTGGGAGCCAGAAATCTTTCTGATTGAGAGGGGATCAAATACTTATTTCACTCATTAAAATGCCAATCAATTTATAACATTTTTGACATGTGTTTTTCTGGATTTTTTGTTGTTATTCTGTCTCTCACTGTTCAAATAAACCTACCATTAAAATTATAGACTGATCATTTCTTTGTCAGTGGGCAAACGTACAAAAGCAGCAGGGGATCAAATAATTTTTTCCCTCACTGTATATGAGCTTATTGGACATCCCATTACATGACCATGGGCATTAATATGGAGTTAGGGTTAGTTTTCCATTTTATTTACATATCTCATGAAATTACTGTTTGATGTGGCTATGAGATGCTAGTATAATTTTAGGATGTTAACACTAAGGATTCCACTGATAATGTATTGTGTATAATTTCAAAATGTCAGTTGGTGGTAGCAAATGTAAGTAATGCAAAATAACATTGAGCAAAATCAAACTGGTTTAGTCAATTATTTTGAAAAGATTGATGGCCTTAGATTTACCAAAAATCTCTCAATTTTGTTACCATCACTGGGGTAACTACTCCTATGGGTGGCACAGAGTTATAAAGAAATACTTAGATGCTGATTGAAAATGGGAAGGTTTACCCAAAAACATACACATTTTAGTAATTTAGCAGACATTCTGTCCTGGGTGACTTACATGAGCCTTTAGAGTTAACTGTCTTGCTCAAGGATAGAAAGACAGAATTTTTGTTTTGCCTTGCCAGCTTGAGAGTTCAATCTAGCTACAGTTCTAGTTAGTTTTAAATTAATTGTCAAATGCTCATAACTACTGGCCTCTCTGCCATGCCCAAATTCCAACATAATTCAATATTTATCACTGTCAGTGGTCTGTATTAGTTAAATACCTCTTCTAAGACAATAACTGCAGTATGCAATCTCACAATCACTGTGGTTATTTCTAGTCTGTTCATAGTATAGATATGTATAGAGATTGCAGTGTTGAATATGGCACAGTATGGCATATGCGATCTGTGACCTCACAGCATTAAAGCCATCTCCAGTTTGTATATGTTATTGTTCTACTACATCTGTGAGCTGTTAAACAAACTGAAAGGGTGCATACTGCCACCTGGAGTTGCTAAATTATTTCTAATGTAATAATTTTATTTTCTCATCACAGGAAATTTCAGGAACAGGAATGCCCTCCTTCACCAGAACCCACAAGGAAAGAAAAGGACAAGAGTGGCTGCCATTGTGTGATTTTCTGAGTGGGCCTTATCTCTGTCACTCACCCAGCTACTGTCACCAGTGCCCGCCCCTTGCCTAACATGAAATCCTGTATGGATGACTGAGCGCGGCCTTCTCCATGTGCATGAATTCAACAGAGGTTCCTGTGGTAGCTACCAGGAACTGCTGCTCACCCCTGCCCTCTGGACTTCACTTCTAGAAGAAACTGACAACACCAAATCGTAAAAAAGTCCAAACACTCAACATTGCCTCTTAAATCAGCTAAACAATATAATTTTTTGTATTCTGAAGGACTTCCTTCTTTGTAGTTACATTTATACTTGTTGCTGATATTGAATTATATATATCTGTATGTGTGTGTATATATGTATGTCAATATGTGTGTATATATAAATATATATATATATACACACACATACTGTATGTATACAGAAAGTCAGTGGGGTTTTTTTTTGTTTCCAGTGTTTCATTATTGTAGAAAGATATATGAAGCTTTGTGTCATGCCATATCCTTTTTACTTCCATGTGCTAATCCGCTACTGTACATATTTCTTGTGATTTTTGAAATTGCATTTTTAATGACTTATTAAATTGTCACAGTACAGTGTGTGAGGTTAATGAGTTTGGTTTGCCATATATAAAACTAAAATGTATTCAAGTAGGTACAGTATCGACCTAGACAGCTCTAAAGTTATAACAATTTAACTTTTAGCATAGGCATCAAATTTATTTCTTTGTCAAAGGACACTGCACTCATCTCAGTGGATATAATGTCTACTTTGTTTGCATAATAAGGCTTATTGAATTTAGGCTTTGAATTTCATTATATAAAATGTTTTATTTATCTAGCTGTTCAAATATTCTCTGACTCTTAACTGTTTTTGTCTCAGAGTCAGGTTTGTTGTAATCAGAATTAAAGTCTTCATTTTAAAATCTTTGTCCAGCAGTACACAAAAGACCATGGATAGTATTTCTGCTCCTCACTAATAATGATGATGATATTAGCAAAACGGCGTCTTAAGATTTTTTTGGGTGGGTTTTCTTTTCAAAGAAATCCCTATTCGTTTTTAACATGTTTATTTGTCTTTTGGAAAATAGTGAAAAGCAAACGAATCGTGTCTTCAAAGGACAAAGCTTTTTGTTACAAACTACCTTCAATGATTCTTGGAGATGGGTTTAGGTTCTCCAGGTTTTTTGGTGTGACTCTGGGCCAGTTTGGAACAGTTACCATCACTCCAAAGTCACATAGAGGTTACATCACTGACATTACATCACCTGACCTCTCACCTTTAAAGTTACCTTAAAAAAATTGTTTTGTCTTTTTTCATTTGATTTCTATTTTATTTTGTACCAATGGACTATTGCAGGTTTTGTAATATCATCAAGTAATATAAGACAAAGCTAGAGATAAGTGATTCTTTGGAATTTATTAAATGTTTTTACTATATACTTTTATACATTATTTTCTTATCAAACTAGTTGACAAGTATTTTTTATATGTTTGTAAGTGAATATATTCTCACGGCACAGCTGTGTATATATGTAAATAGGAATTTAAATAATTCCCTATTTTTTAAACTGAAGAAGGCTGTAAGCCTATATTTGATAGGTTCTTGACCAACCTGTGGTCCAGATCCGTTCCTCCTTTGGTGGTTTGGTGTTGGTGACACGTTAGCCTTGACTGTTCCCCACTACTGTATCAAAGCCCTACACCCATACTGCAGAATGTCAACCAATATGTGCTGGTTGAGCCATCCACTCAGGCCACGTGGGCTACTAGCAGGTTGGATTGTGGGTGGGGCTTTCACTATTCTCTTCACAGTTACCTAGGTCAAGGTTTGCTTCACAGAATCACGTGTGTTCTGCTTACTGGTGGAGTGAAAGTACCAGCTTCATTCTTTTGGCAGACTGTATGTACATTCAATTCATATTGTTTTTCTTTTCACATTCATTCCCCATGCCCCATGTATAGCCTATGGTGCTATAATAAAATGTGATTCAGCCAACTATAATAGAGAATATTCCTTTTGTATTTTACTTTTTTTATAGGAATTGTTGTATCAGGGTATACTTTGTTTCATGTAGTCAGGTACAATAATAATACTTTTTGTGGCAGATAGTTTAAAGATTTCTGTTTTGAGAGAAGTCTACTGGTATCGTAATTGAACCACTGTCGTCAGAATGGACAAGTCATATCTTAGCCAATAACATTACCACCAGGTCTAAACTGTGTGAAAACTGCCTGTCTTATTAGTGATTTAATTAATTTTCCTTCAGCTGGGTAAGTCTGTGTCTCACAGGAAGACATGTTCTGTTATGAAGGGTAAATGTGACCTCTGGCTGATGATTTTGTATCATCACCACTACAAATATAGGGTTGAATGCTAAATGGCACTTCAATTTTTCGTCTCTGATTGGCCGGCTCCAGAATGTAGCTCCAGAATGTGAATGCGGTACAGGGCCAAGGTTGCCATAGCACCCGGCGGAAGTGTCTCTTAAATCAACAGTCAATGTGTGATTTGGTTTGAAAAGAACCCTTGAAGATAATTTCTACTTTTGGCTGTGTCTTCTGTGGCTATCACTGTTTGAATCAGCTGTGTGGTATTGCTGGGCTGAGTCATTTAAGAAATGCTGTTACCGTTCTGCTTTGCTTTGTTACCAAATAATTATTTGATTTTTATGATATAACAGTACATACGTTTTCATACAATGTATAATTTTTCAGATTGTTTTACCAAGTATGACTATTTAAACTGGAGATATATTTTGTGATGTGATCAGAATGTATATGGTGTAGGCTACTGTTAATCAAGAGGAGCTGTAGTAGTAAGTCCTTTTACTTGTTTTACATTATCCAAATTACTGTATTGACGGGGGACCAGAAAGTTAGAGACACAGGAGACAATTTTGTCAATGCAGGGCCTCTACTTACCATGGCTGACGAACCATTTAACAGATATAAGCTAAAGCGATATTTATGGTGTCTGGTCTGACCTTTTATACAGCATAAAAATGATTACAGAGGACATTTCAACAACTGGATGTCATTAGTTTTAATATTTCTGAGAAGGAAGGCAAGACTTTGACCAGGCGCCATCATGGCTGTTGGGCTCAGGAGTCACATATTCAGATCAATAATGCATGAAAGGCCGAGTCTCTAGCTGTCTCATTTGGCTGTGGATCTCCGCTGCAGGCCTTTGATACATAGACGGGAGAGAAGGGAAAGAAGGACCATGTTGTCCTTAATTGTCCCTCACAATTGAATCGGAAGGGAATGAATCAGTCTTGCCGGTTTGTTCGTAAGGACCTTTGTTCGTGATCTCAAACACCACTTGCCCGATTTTTTTACGATTTTATAGTAATCCATTGTTGACAAGTACACTGTTGCAAAGGGCTTGGGTAGTAATGGACTTAAAATGTGTTGGACATGTGCAATATCAGTTTGCCACAAGGGAGGGTGGTGCATCTTTCATGGTAGACCTCATGTTTACCATCACCTTCTTCTGAGCCTTATTGGATAGTTGCTGTCGTCTTCCACAGTACAAAAGTAACAATGTTGCTTTAATACAGAGCAGCTATGGACGCACAGATGAAGCCTTCTGAGGCATACTACTGTACCACTACATAGATCTTTCCGGGCTTCTCCTTCAACTACATTTATATTCCAGTCAGAGGCACATGGTTCTTTTACTCAGAGAAGCAGGTGTACATAGGTCTGAATATGTATGACAAAAACAGTTGGGAGAATGTGGATAATTGTTTCCTTAAGAACAGGTGAATTCAAGAAGATTCAATACAACTGGAATGACAAAATCAGTTTTGCCCTCGAGGGTTCCATTGTGGAGATGAATACACAGTAACAATACACTGAGATTTTTAGTATCTCTCACATGTAAGTACTTTGCTTATGCACATAAGTAACGTGGCAGCCAAAGGTGGGACATGGGCTGTGGTGATTGTGCTCAGAAACTTGCTTTAATCTGCTGCAGCGGTTATCAGCTTCACCACCTTAGATAGTAGAGGGATTAAACACAGAGGTTTTCATTACATATTAAGGGTATGTGACAGAGTAAATTGTGTATTGGGTATGCTGGCACAGCTTAATTATCTTACTCAATGTAAATGTTTATTTCAGCTCTGAAAAAAAACAGCCATTACTGTACAATCCATTCACGGGGAGCTTAAGGTCAGCAGTACTGCTGATCGGAAGGCAATGGAAGATTTTGAAAAGGCAACATAAAATTCGATAAACATTACATGGCATTTTATGTTCTAAACTGGTCAGTGGAACACAATATCCCAGCTTTCTTGTTTTCTAAGGTCATGAATCAATGGGATACTGCCAAGCCCTCAACTTGCAATTTGTCTGAGCTGCTTGCTCCAGTTGTCAGGGACTCAGTCACTTTGTCCATTAAGCTTTGGTCTAATTTTCCATGCTTCTGAGGAACCCCTACTGAGGCTGCCGAGGTCCACCATCACCCCCTCATAGCATCACCCCCTCATAGGAAAGGGGGGGGGGGCGGGGGGCACCCACTCATTCACACTTCCTAGGCCGAAAGATCTTGCTTTGCCTCTTAACCAATTTTTACACCACAAACATTTGATTTAGATGAACAACACTTGATTCGAGATTATCATCAGCGATACACTTCATACTCATTGCAGATACATAGGACTAAAGACGACATCTGACTCAATGTGTATTGGAGTGGAATGAAGTAGGAAAGCAACTAACACTGGCACAAAATCATTTCTATCATTACGAGCAAAAGCACCTGTTCATCGGTGAGCGCCACATCAGATACCAGGATAACAACATTGTCACTGAGTTAATACGCCTTCCCGTCTGTAGTCTGAAAGGTCTGGCCAAAGCACTGCGACAGCATGTTTCGCCTCACCATGGCAAGAGTCTTTCGTTGCTAATGTGAAGCAAAAATTGTATTTGATATGTATATGTAAAAAATGTACAACTCTGTTTCCAAAAAAGTTGGGACACTGCATAAAATGCAAATAAAAACAGAATGCAATGATGTGCAAATAACGTATCCCTATATTTAATTGAAAATGGTACAGAGACAACATATCAAATTTTGAAACTGACAATTTTTTGTTTTTGGAAAAATACATGTCCATTTTGAATTTGATGCCAGCAACTTCTTTCAAAAATAGTTGGGACAGGGTCATGTTTACCACTGTGTTGCATCACCTCTTTTAACAATGCTCTGTAAGCGTTTGGGAACTGAGGAGACCAATTGCTGTAGTTTTGAAAGAGAGATGTTTTCCCATACTTGATATAGGATTTCAGCTGCTCAACAGTTCGGGGACTCCTTTGTCATTTTTTGTTTCATAATGCGCCAAATGTTTTCAATGGGTGACAGGTCTGGACTGCAGGCAGTCCAGTTTAGCACCCGGACTCTTACTATGGTGTCATGCTGTTGTAATACGTACAGAATGTGGTTTGGCATTGTCTTGCAGAAATAAGCAAGGCCTTCCCTGAAAAATACGTTGTTTGTATGGAAGCATATGTTGCTCCAAAACCTGTATATATTGTTCAGTACTAATGGTGCCTTCACAGATGTGCAAGTTATCCATGCCATTTGCACTAATGCACCCTCATAGAATCACGGATGCTGGCTTTTGAACTGTGCACTGATAACAAGCTGGATGGTCCCTCTCCTCTTTAGCCTGGAGGACGCGGTGTCCATGATTCTCAAAAAGATTTTCAAATTTTGATTTGTCAGACTACAGGACAGTTTTCTACTTCACCTTAGTCCATCTTATATGAAGTTGGGCCCAGAGAAGGCGCCAGCATTTTTGGATGTTATTTATATATGGTTTCTTCTTTGCATGGTAGAGTTGTAACTTGCATTTTAGGATGCAGTGACATACTGTGTTCACAGACAATGGTTTTCCGAAGTGTTTCTGAGCCCATGCAGTGATTTCCACTACAGAATCATGTCTGTTTTTAATGCACTGCTGTCTGAGGGCCCGAAGATCACGGCTATCCAATATTGGTTTTCAGCCGTTCCCCTTGCGTACAGAGATTTCTCCGGATTCTCTGAATCTTTTAATATTATGTACTCTAAATGATGAGAACCCCAAACTCTTTGCAATTTTACGTTGAGAAACGTTATTCTTAAATTGTTGCACTATTTGCTTGCACTGTCTTTTACAGAGTGGTGAACCCCTCCACATCTTTACTTCTGACAGACCCATCCTCTCTGGGATGTTCTTTTTACACCCAGTCATGTTACTGTGTTACTGATCTGTTGCCAAATGACCTAATAGGTTGTGTGACATTCCACCAGGTTTAGTTTTTTAGCGTTACACAACTTTTCCAATCTTTTGTTGCCCCTATCCCAACTTTTTTTGAAACATGTTGCTGGCATCAAATTCAAAGTGGGCATATATTTTTCAAGAAACAAAATGTCCCAGTTTCAAAATTTTATATCTTGCCTTTGTACAATTTTCTATTAAATATAGGGTCTAAATGATTTGCATATCATTGCATTCTGTTTTTCTTTACATTTTACACAGTGTCCCAACTTCTTTGGAAATGGGGTTGTAAATAAGCTCTTGGACTACAACAATTTTGTTAAAATAATATTTACATTGTATTTAAATAAAAATGTAGATTCACACCATGAACAACAAACTCGCACTACGTCGGCGCTACGCCTTAAGACACAACACTTGTGTGCTTTGGCCAAACCTCTTACATGGAACGCATATAAACTATCATGTTTTGAAGGAGTGTGCTATGTAGGACAACAATAATCACAGTTCTAGCAAATAGGTGGCAAAATAATCTCCTAGGATCACAGTTGGAGAATTGCGAAAGTTGTTTGAATCTTGGGGTCATCAAGTCTCCAAACATAACGCATTAGACCACAGTACCTTGTTCCAATCTAAGTTCCAATGACTCTTATACAGGCACTGACGTGTGTGGTTTTGTGACAACAGAGGCTTTCTTCAGGCAACCCTTCCAAAAAACCTGTTGATGTAACCAACTTGTGCAATTCTCCAACTGTGATCCTTGGTATTATTTTACCATCTTTCTCACTGTGCGTGTGGGCAAAAAACATACTGTATTATTCTTCCAGGCAGGTTAATCACAGCTCCAGTTGTTTCAAATTTATTTACTATTGCACTGATAGTGGAGTATTTTAGGCACTATATTTTTCAAACCATTCCCTGATTTGTAAAGGTCAGCAATCTTTTGTCAGAGTTTAGTCTGTGTCACATCATATTTGTACCCCAATGAAACAGGATATTATGGATGACCGCTGATCTTTAATAAGTAAAATCTTAATCTGAATATATATCAATTCGATTTTGTTCGTATGATTTTCTAGGGCTGTCAATAAATAAATTTTTAAATAAAATTATTTCTTTTTGATTTCTTATCTTTGAACAATTGTCTCTCTATAAACTACAATAATGGTACACTTGACGCTGATTTTGCTTTACTGCAATTAAGTGCATGAACACGGTTACCTACAAATACAATCAATTATCTTTAGGGATACTGCACGGCTGCTGCATCAGCCGATTTGTGCATGCATTCATTTCTTTTTTCCTTAATTCTTTACAGTTCACTGTGGTGGATTTATATAGGTCAAAAACAATAATTTGTATTTAGACATTTCTGGAAGTACACACTGCGTACCGTTAGCATTGTTGCTCTGCGAAACTTCTGACGTTATGTGTCGGCTATGGGAATTTGAATTGAACGATCCTGGGCGTCGAAAAAGACCCGTCACATTATCGTCTTTTCTGTGCGCAGGTTCTGAGGCTGCTATTTCCCATACATAGTATAGAAATCCAGGACTCGGTGTACACCGCATGCCGACTCCTCTTCGTCCCGAGGAGGAAACAGTTTGCAGTCGTGCGAATACGATAGAGCTGGTGGAGGATCTCTGCGCACATAGGTCCGCGGTATCAAACCAAGTTTTATTTCACTGTCACGTTTAACCTTATTTAGAAACACCCTATAGAATGGAAGGAGTCAGCAGCAACAGGAGCATGTCCTACAGTCGATGGAGTTATGACAGGTAAGCGCTTATCCTTTGTCAACATTAACGTCTGCATGAGAACTGATATCACAAACTTGCCATCAGAACCTCTCGTTTGTTCGGCCACCATTGTCTTCTCTAATTAGAAGTTTATTGCAATTATCCTAACCAACCACACTACGCCCTAGACGTAGGCTGTAAGTGCCGAAATTTGGTGCACCGTGAGTCCTTGTTTTGAACCTAGTTTAGGTTCTGTCACGCACTCTACACGGAATAGCAACTGTGTTCATAAAGCACTTTTTTAACCTTTGCATCCTGTACATGATCTAGTTAATTGCCCATGCCCCCCATTTTTGTGTGGAACCTAGCCTATCGTGTGTGTGTGTGTGTGTGTGTGTGTGTGTGTGTGTGTGTGTGTGCGCGCTAAAGAAATGATTTGCCTGTTACTATGACAATATTGCTTTCAGTCCATGTTGATTTTCTGAACATACAGTAGGAATAAATGTTCTCAAATACATTCTTACACAAGAATAGCTGTGAGCATATCATCTCTTTTTTTCCCACATTTAGATGAAATGCATAACTTGAAGCATTTGGATGGGTTTTAGTACGCTTTGTCAACTGTAAGTGGGGAAATAGCTTCTTGTTCCAATTCTGCATGCATTTAACAACTACAGTACAGTTCTATGCTTGTTAGCCCTTGTGTTCAGTTTGGTGTCCCCTTATTGGTCAACGTGAACGCTGAAACACACAAAAAGCACACAGGCAATCAGTCAGTCAGCAAGATGCTTTAGGCTAGGTTCTTTACATCCTTTACAGTGTGATTGGTATTCAAGACACTGTAACTGTCCTGCTTGAACAACAGCTTCATACAATTTATCTGGGCACTGTGCATCTATGAAGGTGGGAGGCAGAGGGTGGAGTGGGGGGGGGGTTATATAGAACCCTTTAGCATTCCATGTAGAACCCTTCTGTATGGAACCCAAATGGGTTCTGCTTGAAAACAAACAAGTATTGTCCTTAATTTGTAACAATGTATGGTTAGTATTTATCCAGACTGACCACTATGGATCTTACAGATCTCAACCTGACAGTGGAATAGAATGGCAACCTGCCCTCTTCAACTGCATGTCATACGTCTTGTAAACATCAAATATCAACAATATGTTTTAGGTCATGATATTTGCTGATAAGGTTTAGCTTATCAATAATTGAATGTGGTGCTTGATGCATGTTCTAATCTATTGATGTCTCTATGAAGTGCACATTCATTGGCACTTGAATTTCAGTCATAAAACTGCTGCTGCCACAAACAACAAACATCAAAATCCACTGTCAATAATCAAGCTAAGAATTGTCAAGTGTTGATCAGTCATTTAAATAAAAGTCCAGTAAACATAAACATAACAGTAAACACATCATGAAGAACATATTTTAGAATAAACACTACCAGAATTATGGTGCAAGTACAGCTAACTAACAAAAACAATATTTCAATATATTTTCACAAATCAATAACCGATTTATTGAATGTGAATTTATTCAAGGACAGCTGATGCTTAATGGTAAGCCTATTTTATAATGATTGACAGTTTCTGTGCAGTGCAATTCTCACTGTCAGTGGAGTATTCAATCCTGACTTAAAATGCTTAAATTTTTAATTGCAATACATGACTTCCATCCTGCTGTTGTTGCAAGGTACTGCTGTCGCTTGCATAGCTTGAGCTGACGTATGTTTATGCAGGCATCGTAATTCATGCCTGTATCTGTGAAGGTTGGAGCGGTGCACTCACATTGTGTTAGTTCAACAAGCCTGGCGCCCTGGTAAACACAGCAACCACAGAGTGATGGAGAGCCAAGGAGGGGAGGAGAGATACTATTCAATAAGAGGAGACAGAAGAATCACATTTTGTCTCTACTGAAATTATCAATATATAATGATCACGTACATGCCAGGTATAAAGTATATTGCAGTTTTAAAACAAACCCTTCTATATATAGCGCTTTAACAATCTTTTATTTCAGAAGGGACTCATTATGTATAAATTATTTGATGCAATAATGAAGCTAAGAGGACTGTTTAGCACATTACTGCGGGGGCATTCTTTATTAATAATGCTGCTACTGGCTTTTTAAAAAAGAACATGGAAGAGCAGA
>JACXGI010003727.1:39861-60003 GCA_016801175.1 Esox masquinongy
TGTGTGTGTGTGTGTGTGTGTGTGTGTGTGTGTGTGTGTGTGTGTGTGAGTGTATACAGTTGTGCTCAAAAGTTTGCATACCCTTGGAGAATTGGTAATATATGTACCATTTGTAATGAAAACATGAGTGAGCAGGCAAAACACATATCTTTTATTTTTTTATGGGATTCACATTCAACTGTAGGTCATAACAGAATGGCACAATCATAAAACAAAACATGGCAACAAAGAAAAAAATGAACTGATTCCTGTTCAAAAGTCTGCATACTTAGTTCTTAATACTGTGTATAGCATCAGTGACAGTGTGCAGTCTTTTGTAATAGTTGTCTATGAGGCTTCAAATTCTTGCAGGTGGTATAGCTGCCCATTCGTCTTGGCAAAATGCCTCCAGGTCATGCAAAGTCTTTGGTTGTCTTGCATGAACCGCACGTTTGAGATCTCCCCAGAGTGGCTCGATGTTATTAAGGTCAGGAGACTGTGATGGCCACTCCAGAACCTTCATCTTTTTCTTCTGTAACCACTGGAGGGTCAACTTGGCCTTGCACTTATTGTCATTGTCGTGCAGGAAAGTCCAAGAGCGTCCCATGCGCAGCTTTCGTGAAGAGGAATGCAAATTGTTTGCCAGTATTTTTTGATAACATGCTGCATTCAATTTTAACATGCTTGCCATCAATTTTCACAAGATTCCTCGTGACTTTAGTGCTCACAGACCCCCAAAACATCAGTGAGCCACCACCATGCTTCACAGTGGAGATGGTATTTTGTTCACTATAGGCCTTGTTGACCCCTCTCCAAACACATCGCTTATGGTTTTGACTATAAATCTTTATTTTGGTCTTGTCACTCCAAATTACCGTGTGCCAGAAGCTGAGGCGTGTCAAGGTGTTGTCGGGCATATTGTAACCGGGCTTTTTTGTGGCATTGGCGCAGTAAAGGCTTCTTTCTAGCAACACGACCATGCAGCTCTTTTTTGTTCAAGTATCGTCGTATTGTGCTCCTTGAAACAACCACACTGTCTTTTTCCAGAGCAGCCTGTATTTCTCCTGAGGTTACCTGTGGGTCTACCTGACCTTGGCTTGGTATCAAGAGATCCCCGAATTTTCCACTTCTTAATAAGTGATTGAACAGTACTGACTGGCATTTGCAAGACTTTGGATATCTTTTTATATCCTTTTCCATCTTTATAAAGTTCCATTACCTTGTTATGCAGGTATTTTGACAGATCTTTTCTGCTCCCCATGGCTCAGTATCTAGCCTGCTCAGTGCACTCACGTGAGAGCTAACAAACTCATTGACTATTTATACACAGACACTATTTGCAATTTAAAAAGCAACAGGTGTGGGAAGTTCATCTTTAATTGCCCTTTTCACCTGTGTGTGTCACCTTGTGTGTCTGTAACAAGGCCAAACATTCAAGGGTATGTAAACTTTTGATCAGGGCCATTTTGGTGATTTCTGTTATAATTATGATTTAAAAAGACTGTGATAATGAATGGCTTCATATGATCACTATCCTTAAATAAAAGACGTGTGGTCCGATCCAACAGACGAGCTACTGTAGCTCAAATTGCTGAAAAAATGTATGCTGTTACTGATAGAAAGGTGTCAGAACACACAGTACATTGCAGTTTGTTGTGTATGGGGCTGCGTAGCCGCAGACCAGTCAGGCTGCCCGTGCTGACCCCTGTACTGCTGAAAGCACCTACAAAATGGGCATGTGAGTATCAGAACTGGACCACGGAGCGATGGAAGAAGGCGGCTTGGTCTGATGTAGATATTGTCCTTGGTGCGTTAATCAAGAAAACAATATGAGATGGTAAGATTCTGTTTAGATTTACATGGGCTACATTTAGATGCAGCCAGTTATTGTGGTTATGGACCGACATTGTATGTATATTAAACTAAATTATAGGCATTGACAACTTGCATTTATTTAATTCCAAGTCAAGCACTGTCCATAGTTTGCAATAAAAGAAAGTATGTCTTTATAAAGTATGCTTTTTAAACAGAAAAGTGTGTATTAAGGGCAAAATTTGAACGCATTCTAAAATTGCGATTAATCGTGATTAACTACAGAAGACTATGCGATTAATCGTGATTAATTATTTTAATCGTTTGATGGCACTAATGTGTGTGTGTGTGATCTAATTAAGTTTATTATATATGTGCTTTGTACTGGAGCGGCATTACATGCACGTGCACACACAGATTATAATCATTTACTAAATAGTGTCAGCAACAAATGTAACTAGTGGCCTCTACCATATCAGGTGGGTTTAAACCCATCGTCTTTTACTGTGTAAGTCCTGCATCCCTCATTATGGATTGCCTGCACAGGGATTGCATGCGCAGGTCAACAGTTTATCTTCCATTTCCATATCCTCCTCTGCGTTGCTGAATTAATGTGTGACTGTGTAAATAACAGAGTTTGTCGCTTATTGACTCAGGGTGACAGAGAGGGGCGAGAGATGGCTTGGGTTAGACTGAGAGCAGGAATAAAGATGGCCATGGTTAGGTAGAGAGAGGAAGGTTGTGTTTTAGTGTCCACTGGCGGTGGCCGAGTGACAGATATTATTGTTGCTGGTTTCTACAGATTCTTTGTTTGGACTCGGTATATAGAGCTCTCGGCCAGCAGATGTTCATCAATCTTGCTTGTCTGTCTGTGCCTTAAGGGTGGCTGGACTGCAAAGAGCCACCTTTGGAAAGCAGATAATAGTGTCCTGTTCCTCCTGTGTCTGTATTCTGATGTGTAACTCCTGGCTGGCCTAGACCCGTCTACTGCTGTGGCCCCTAACATACCTGACGGAGTCAGCCCATCACTGAATTACTGACTCACCGTCTACCAGTTTCTGTGGTAACCACAACACAGGAGACAAAGGCTTTTTACCATTTTGCAAACATTACTTCTCAGTCCAGATAAGGATCATGAGGAGGCATTTGTGCATGAGAATAATCATGTATGAGTTAATTCCTCTACGAGACACGCTGAGAACTGTAATTAACTGAACACTGCAGCATTTAGTCTGCATTTACACAGGCTCTTTTCAATAACTGGCTCTTTGATAAATTGAATTTTAAATAGATCTGATATGATTTTCAGTAGACCAGTTAGTAGGAAAAATATCTGAATTGTGCTGCTTGTAATCACAGCTTTCGACCCAGTTTACATCTTGTCTTAAGAATGTAAACTGTGTGTACATTTTTATTCTAATACAAAAAAGGCTTGTTAATGTCAGGTCTATATGCGCTCAGTGCCTGAATACTTCCGGAGGTGGACAAACTCTCATTGTGTTCTGATCTCATTTCAGTGTAAATGCAATGATGTCTGTTTAAAATGTACTTTATGTACTTAGTATTTCTGTTATGGGCCAGTGTGAGCAGAACAATATTCCTGCATTATTCAAGAGCCACCTCAGTGTTCCACCTATTGAATGTAAAGAGAAGAGCAAGAGCAGAGCAGAGCATAATATCACACGTAAATTGAAATGTGGTTTTACCATTAACCACCTTATTTACTAAAATCATTACTTAGGCTACAGGACGGTTGTTCAGTGGTTTTTACAATTTCTCATCATAAATATT
This sequence comes from Esox masquinongy, assembly GCA_016801175.1. NCBI lineage: Eukaryota > Metazoa > Chordata > Actinopteri > Esociformes > Esocidae > Esox > Esox masquinongy. Next base: position 43,444 of record JACXGI010003727.1, read on the forward strand.
CCATTGTGTCAGGTGAAACTGTGCTTAACAGGCTCCATATCTTTTGCGAGACAAATTATACAGCATTAGTCATTTCCCTAAAACACAGCCTACTGATTTTCTGTTCTACCTCATCATTAATTGCACCTGCCTGGTGTCCCAGGTCTAAGTCATTGATTAGAGGGTTGTAATGAAAAATACGTAGTGGAACTGGCTTTTAAGTCAAGAGTTCAGTTTGAGGGCTATAAAGCTTTGACGGCTCATAAGGAACAGCACCAGGGAGATGAGGAACAGTTTGGGTCTTTCGTGTGAAAATTTACACTGTCATTAATGTGATAAATAGCGCTATTTATCACATTAATTTATCACGCTATTACAATTTAAGTAAAATATAAATAAAATATTTTGAAAACAATGTCTAGAACCTGCAGTCATTTTCAGTATTCTGAGCTATGACTGAAATCAAACTTCAGTTCATCAAAATTACTTGATAGATGACAAACTAAAAAAGCTAGCCAAATATCAAGTGTTGTTGCCTATTGTTGCCCAAGCAGAAGCTAACATCGTATAGCAGATCATGTACTTGAGCTTTGTTTGACTGGACTGGGTCCAATCACAACAATCAGGGAAATGGTCATATAGGTAAGGTCCCAGTCCCAGAGCTTAGTGAAGGGAGGCTGTGTCTGCTTTTCTATAGAGCTACATGTGACAGGGAGAGTTTGCCATAGGTGGACTCCAATCGCGTTCTAGAAATGTCTCAAAGTACACAGGATGCATCTGAGCTTAATTTGAAGTGTTGTAGCAAAGGGTCTGAAAACGTATTTACGTGAGATTTGTTTTTTCGTTTTTCAATCAATTGGCACACTTTTCTGAAAACTTGCTTTGTCATTATGGGGTATTGTGTGTAAATTGAGGGACAAAGTAAATAAATGTAATCAATTATACACTACCATTCAAAAGTATGGGGTCACTTAGAATTGTCCTTGTTATCGAAAGAAAAGCAAATCTTTTGTCCATTTAAACATCAAATTGATAAGAAATACAGTGTAGACATTGTTAACGTTTGTAAATGACTATTGTATTTGGAAAGCACAACTCCAAACTATGCAAAAACTATTTAGGGAAGAACAAGTCAGCTCAGTGGTCCCTTTTATTGTAATCAGAGAGGCGCTATGCCGCTGCTAAATTGTGATGTGCCGTCACAGGAAAACACAACTTTTTTTTTTTTACCAAGCAGAGCGCAGTTCACTATCGCTGGAGTATCAGAGCAGAGCAACAACGGCCTGCACCCGACGTTCAGAGTATGAAGCTAGCGAGTGAGGTCAGAGAAATGTGCATGTGCGTTTGTCTGTGTGGAACTGTCATTAAGGGGTTGACACATTGATATGAAGCAGGTAGCCATAGTCTGAGAGAAAAGGTAAGGAGCTAGCTAGCTAGCAAACTGTCACCACTCGGCTGCAGTAGATTAGCGTTATGCAGGCAACATTAGAGATTTGGCAGCAATAAAAATACTTTTTTTTGTATTTTGCTTTCAAAATAAAAGCCTGCAATGATACTATATATATAAATTATTTTTTTGCAGATTTGCTTAGTAGAATAACTATGTAGGAAAAAAATATAAACAAATTACTATTTTATAAACAAATTACTATTTTAAACATACTCTACATAAGGTAAAGAATATAAGGTGGAGCACATTGAAAAATTGTTAGAGCTTAAGTAAATTAATGTAGAGAAAATATCTAATATAGAAAAAGCATATTTTGATGATATTAGTGTTGTTAATTTGCTGGTGCTCATTAGATTTGGACCGCCATAATATGCAAGAGATACTTTTTGCGGAAAGTCTATTCTGTGCTGCAATGAATGTATTGCACGCAATACAACCACGAACAGTTTTCGAGAATGGTTAATTGAGGGGGAGGATTTAGTGTATTATTAAGGGGGAGGACTTAGTGTATTATTTGGGAATAATGTTAAGGTATTGTAAAATAATTTTAAGAAAATAAAGTTGACAAGCAAGAGACTGGTATACAGGGAGGACGTTTTTGCAATACATTTAAAAATATTATGGTAGCATTTAACACATCTAGCCTTTTGTGTTGTTGGAGTCACTCAACAAGCCCCCTCCAACCCTGCTGCTAGAAGAAAATGTAGGGGAAACACTGCAGCTGTTATTTTGTCCATAATGGAATGGCCAGCACAGTCACCGGATCTCAACCTTATTGAGCTGTTGTTGGAGCAGCTTGACCGTATGGCATGTAAGAAGTGCCCATCAAGCCAATCCAACTTAGGGGCGGTGCTTCTGTAAGCATAGGTTGAAATCTCCTTAAGATTACCTCAACAAATTGACAACTTTGTGTATTGTAAATTTTTTACAGCTCAGGTCGACATTTCTGCATTATAAATGTTTTATTCTAATAATTTGAGATACAGGATTATTGATTACCATGAGCTGTAAGCCAAAATCATCAAGATTGAAACAAAAAAAGGTGTATTGAATCTAGAAAATATGAAGGTGTCACTTTTTGATTTGAATTATGGAAAGAAATGAACTTTTCCATGATATTCTAATTTTTTGTGATGCACCTGTATATTTCCTATTCATTTTGCTGTATTTCCTTTTTCATGTAAAACAAGGACATTTCTAAGTGACCCCAAACTTACAAGGCAGTGCATGTGTTTGAAAATGTATATGGATGTAGTGTGAATGGTAATCTGTGTCTGTGTGTGGCTCTAACAACAAACATACGCAAACGATTACAACAGCCTCAGGGAATCTGATCTTGCAGAATTTGCTTACAACAATTAAAACATGCTGCTGCTCCAGTCTCCTCACAGCTAAATTCAGTGTTGAGTCAATGATGAACTCAAGTTTCCACTGGAGGTTGGACAGACAAATGTTGACTGAGTTATAGTCCTAGCTACAGACGAGCTTTGTGTCAAAATATAAGGGTAGGCCATTGGAGACCATTGTTAACCATTCAACTTGCGTACTGACTGGATGAACCTAGTTCAGCCATTCTCAAACCTTTTTGAGCCAGGGACCATCAAATTTTTTGGCATCTTCCAACTTGCATAAATTGACCATTGTTTTTTAATTCAAAATACATGTTCTTATATTTGTTCAGACTACCCTAACAACACAGTTAATTGTTTTAGCATAGCCAAAATGTGGTCCATCTGAAGGATGCTGAGGGTTCAGTGATTTGCTTAAGCCTAGAAAACCAAAGGTTCATAAGGTATTATGAAAGATAAACCTTTTTACCTCCTCTGTTCCTCATCTGAAATAAAAATAAAACTGATAAAAATAAGCCCAAGCCATTTTGCTCAGCAGGCTTATCAGTACATGAAGGTATTGTCTTATTAGAGCTCATATTCCAAAGGTCAAGATGTGCAGTGGACACTTCTCTGCATTCCTGTTTTCTGAGGCTGTGAGCTGAGATCAAACGTCTCTTCTACTGCCCCTGAACCATCAAAAAGCAGCTAGTTGTTAGTGTTTGACGTGGAACCAAAAGGTCACTGGTTCAAATCCCTAAGCAAAAAAGGTCAAAAATCTGTTGTTGTGCGAACAAGGCAGTTGGGCCAAATTGTTTATGTAAGTCGCTATAGATAAAACCGCTGCAAAATTTTCTATTTACATTTTCTATTTAAAATCCTCACTATTCTCCCAACACCAGATGATAAATAGAGCACAGCACATACTTTTTTTACTGTAGATGAGCGAGAGAGAGGGTGAGGAGTGGTACTGGCTGCGATAGCACACACTCTACTGTCTCTCACAGTCTATCTTCAGCCAGGCTGTAGAAGACATACAAACAGACCTTGTTGCTGAAATCGTCTAGGTGGGTTAAGTTTAGGGTCAAGGTAACAGTTAGGTTCAGAATTAGGGTTAGGCATTAAGGGTTAGGTTTAGGAGTTAGGGTTAGTTTACTTGCATTTGTTTGGTACCAGTGGGGCCTGTTGCTTTGGTGAATAGTGGTGGTAGAACAAGCTGACAGGAAGATGTACAAACAGAAGATTGTGTGTGCTGCTTATTAAGCCCGTATCAAGCTTAGCTCACTCTCCTTTTCTCTCTCTCCCTGTCTCTTTTCTTTCACTCTGTGTCTGTTTGTCTTTCAGTCTGTTTCTGTTTTTTTTCTTTTGTCTTTCACTGTTCTCTCTTACCTCTTCACTCTCTCTTTTCCTCTTTCCCTATTATCCCTTTCAGATAGGAATTGCACGATTGTTGCTGTATTGTTTCTGAAGTTAATTCTGAATTCGGTGATGTTTATAGGGTCATCTTTTTATACATGCAAATGTATACCCCAATGTTGCCGGCTTGTGCATTACGTAGGCATTGCGGTAGATGGGTGAAACTGAGGGTTCAGCAAAGGCACTGTATTCTCTAATGGGTTGACTTTAGGTGTTGGTGGGTAGCTAGAATTCGCCCCTGGGGCAGCAGTCAGAACACTATTTTCTGAGAGGTTAGAGTGGTACAGTACTTCGGTATATTCAATGACCTAACCCGGCAATGAAGCCTTCTTTAGGACAGTTATCGGAGGCTATAATAACCATCATGTGAATCAGTACATCTGTATATAATGTTGACAGTCTTATCTTAAGTCTAGTGCAGTTTTTCTGAAGTTGTAAAATTTAAAGAACAGCCAGTAATAATATATTATGATACAAAAGGGGTGCTGCTAACTGGTGTAGAACAAGCAAAGTGAAATGTCTTTCACCAATGTTAGCTAGCTAGGTTAGTAGCTGCTAGGTAACATTGCTAACATTGTCTAAGCAGTTGTCTCGTCTTGTTGCTATGCTGTCTGCAGACTTCCGTGTAAGCTGTTGCTGTGCATAGTTGATCAAAAGTAGCATCACAGTAAACATTTTAATGTATTACAGACAGATTACAAGTAAAGTTAAAGGGGCTTGCTTTACCTCTTTGAATAGGAAGTTTAAGATTTTGAAGTTGGGATAGCCTAACTATGCAAAACAAAGTTGGTTTGTTGTCTGTTGCTTGAATGTTCAAGATATGCTGTTAAATGGTTATTTAACGCTAATTATGCAATATAATGTGATATGTATATTGTTATACTGTAGTCGAAACACCTTTAAGCATTTTAAGTTGGGATAGCTTAAACATAAGAAAAACAATTGTTTTGGCCTCTCCAGCTTAAACATTTCAAGATATACTATTTTAGGAATATTTTACGTTACTTATGCAAATGTATAAAAATGTCAACTGTCATAGTATAAAACACTAAATACATGAAACAAAGTTGGTTTGGTTTCTGAATATTGAATGGTTCTAGTAAAAGAGGTTCTGAAAGATGTTCTGTTATTTATACTTGAAACAACCAGAAATGTATGTTTATTTTCAGCTTTATTAAGAAAGCTAAACTCAAACTGTGTTTCTGCCGGACCGCGTAAGTGGAGCCGGCCAAGAAGAGCGAAGGTCTTTTAGTGAGTGAGTGACTGACTGACTGACTGTCTACCCCTTGTTAAATAGCATAGTGGTTAGAGATGCGGACTGCCATGCTGGGGACCGGTGTTTAACCCTCGCCACATTCAAAACAAATTATCCATCAGGATTTGTTCAGGATAGACAGTCTTCAGTCTTGTTAGCAATTGCTCAGTTCTTATGACTATTCCAAGTAGCAAGTTAGTAGTAAGCCTATTCTTGGTTAATAAGCTGTTAAAACGGCCAGTGTGTTAAAGAGTTAGATGTTTCAAATATGGGTGAGGCTGTGTTATCAAGCCATATGAGAGGGATAACACATCTGCCGCGTGGCAGCTGAGGCGACCATCACCCTTATCACATGCATAGTAATGTTATGTACATTTTGGGGCGGTTTCCCAAACAGGGATTAGCCTAGTCCTGGACTAAAATCAGAATCAGAAAGTTTTATATTGTCAGGTAAGTTTCGCAACAAACAAGGAATTTTTTTCTGGCCTGTTAGTGCAAAAATTTATACAAAAGAAATAGAAAAGGAATAAAAACAAATAAGAACAGTGGACTGAGCATAAAAGCAGTAGACTGAGCAGAAATAAATTGAAAACTATTTCATTGGAGATTCTTCATTGACAATTATTTTTACTCTAGTACTAGGCTTTGTCCCTGTCCAGGAAACCGCCCCTCAATGTCTTAAATCTGTGATTTTGCAATAATGGGACTTAAAATATCATGTTTTTTGTTTTCATAATTCATTTTATGTATATGTAAATGACACAAAATTATTTGTCATGGAAATTTGGCCAAATTTGGCAAAAGGTCATGGAAAAGTCATGGAATTCCATTTGGCAAAATGTGTATGAACCCTGCATGTGGTCTGTGGCCAGAGTCTTTTGGTAGAATCCAGATAAGCAACACAACCAGGTGGATGTCAACAGTGTCAGCAGGAGACATCAGGCAGAAACTAAATTTGAACCAGGATATGATTGCCAGGACTTCTTCATGTAAATACTGAAGTTCTCAAAATTAGCTTGATCTGGCATTCCATGACTACAATTTCATTAAGAATTCTGGAAACTTATTGAGGTTGGGTGTGAAAATCCCCAGGTGTTGACTTGACATTGAGTGTGTGCAATTATCTAGATGCAGGTGGCTTGATGTGATCTCTGTGGGACAGATGGCGTGACTGACCTACAGTCTACTGCCCATCTGCTGGAGAGTAATGTTAGGAACAGTGGGTGACTGGACTGGGACAGGTCAACAATAAATCTTGCCTGGATGCTTCCTTCCCCTGGAGTCATGTAGGACTGGAGTGTCCAACCTTCTCTGTGACTCAATCTATGTATTGCACTTTATCGCTGCAGCAGGCAGACACAAACCCGAACCAGACAGTGATGGAGGAGGTGAGAATGTACTCTACGATTGATGAGTCAGATAAGCTTTGACTGAGAGATTTTTTCAGATGATGGTGTGCCTGTGATGTTGTCATCCCTCCTAAAATTGAAGGAAATGATTCAGCTGAACTAACAGCTGAGCCCAAAATCTCAAGGGGGAGAGGTTGATGGTATTACACTTCAAATATATGAAAACAAATACTTTTTGACTATTGAAATATAAAAAAAAAACCTTATCATGTTGTGCTTTTCACCTACAGTGGGAGTCCACCTATTCGTGTATCTTAAGATCTCAAAGCCTGTTCAAACAAATCCATTGTGTCAGTAGTGCAGTGGATTGCAATGCTGTTTTTAAATGTATGTGGTTCTGTCTTTGGACTGTACATATCTTTTAATGTTCTGTATTATGTCATGTTTGATGTTTTGTATGGACCATAGGAGCAGTAACTCCTACTCTGCAGTAGTTTATACAGTACTGCTGCACATATACTGCAGTCCAGAACACTTGTTTTTGAAACCAATAATTAATAATTAACAATTTACAATAATTATTTATTGGTGACATTTCTGTTTCTTTTAACAATTTTCACTCAAAGGTTAGATTTATATGATTTTTTTTTTGTGTAACATCAAGTTAATATAGAATGATGTTTTTCCACAGTCTTTTTCGTTTATATTTACTGAGGGTACCAGTAATTGTTGAGGGCATAGTATCTGGTCTGATCTGATGCAGAATAGCACCACCATGTGATACTAATGGCTGACGTGGGTCATGTGATTCACTATCTTTCTGGTATTAGTGTTCCCTCTTGTGTTCAAAGGGAAAAATAACAGTTGTATTTGGTGGTATAGCAGGCGTGAACATCCCAAGAGATGTCAGGGTGTTAGGTTTTCTAAGACTGCCAGCAATCAAGAGTAAAAGGATATTCTGACCAGAGATATATTCATATACTGTACCTCATTTAGAAGTTATTTTATTTAATATGATCAACTTCCAGTAGCCAAGGAAATAAATATTCTTACCCTAATCTTTCCCTCTGTTTATCATCGTAGCAATGTACAATGTATTGCTGGTATGACAGACTATAAATATCTTAGCATGAATAAGAGGTGATGTCTCAGTTGTAGGTGTTACATGACATGTGCGATATTGAGGCTTACATTGTATTTTGCAAAATCTGCTTTGGGCGGTGATAATCTGTTGTTGCCATGGTTACAAGAGCAAACTGCAGGTAGTCTAAAATCAGCAGGCTGACGTAAAGAAAAAACGTCAGTTAATTTACTGCCTTTAACGTAGACACATGGGACGATTGCATGAACACAAAACACACACCCACACATAGTGGGTTTACATTATTTTGCTTTCTATTATGTCCTATTAGATGGGAGGGACGTGCGGACAGACAAACGGACGGTTGCCTCTGTAGTCTACCACTAGATGGTGGTAGCGAGGAAATCGGGGAAGTGGATTTATTAAAGGCAGGTTTTCTCAACAGACGGTACCTTACTGCAAACCCGCCTCCTATTTGTACAATTTGGAATTCACGGTGATAAACAAAACAACATTACGACTAATAAAACAGAAATCACTCATACTCACAATATGCCTCCTTTCTTATTATATAAAAAACTTACTCACAATATGCCTCCTTTCTTATTATATAAAAAACTTAAAGCAAAAGACTCAGGTGTCTAGTATCTGTAAGATACTAGAGTACTATAGAGTAGAAAACAGTGTTTATCTTTATACTTGCTTTGAAAACTATACTACTGTAAATGAATAATCTGTTTACATAAATATCAGAATAAATGTTCAGAAATGTATAGACAATTTCATCGTTAAAATAGAAACACATCACTACAAAACAAATGGAGTTTTATACACATGTTGGTGTGCTAGAATTCTATATGAACATGTATATCTTCAGTTGATAGGGATGGTCAGAGGACATAATAGGGACCCTTTCTATCATAGGCATTGCCATTGAAGACATTTTAATTTAACTGAGTGAGACTTCCAACATCATTGGCTGATCCTTCTTGATACCCGGTCAATCATTAATTAAACTGAAATAGACATAACATGGTTAAAGGCTCAGTTGCAATGCAAATGCTGGAAACGTGACTATAACGTTGCAGAAACATACAGTTAAGACCTCTTTACATCTCTCACATCTTTCTGTCTTAGTCACCAAGCTGATGGTGGTCAAAACTAACATTCATCTAATTTGTGGCGTTTCATCCCTTTGGATTCTCCAGAGAAAGTGGATGGAATTTGGATACTTTGAAAATGATGAATTGTCATCATCAATTCATCATGTGAGATGTGCGCACAATGCTCTTGAAAAAGATAGACGCAGGGTGGAGGTACTGTGAACCACAACAGGGCACCTTTTTTACACCCACTCCCCCTCGTCCGCCTGCCTGTCTGCCTCTCTGTCTAGCTGGCTGGGAATGGAGTGAGTGTGATCTGGAGCAGCAATCTGTATTTCTGAGATTGCGATAAAACCCTGAGTGGCTGGGCAGGCGGCTGGTGTTAGTTAAATGTTTTAACTACACTCTAAAAAGAAAGGGTTCTTTTACCTACACTCTAAAAAGGGTCAATTTTTGCGCAAGTAGATTGTTCAAATGGTTCTTTGAGCAACAAGAGCTCTTCACCATACCCTTTCTCATTTTTTCTTGAAGAACATATAGTGGTTATTCTACAGTTTCAAAGTAAAAAACATACCCCAATAAACTTTTTGTTTTTAAAAAGTGTAGTCTCAGAATAAACAAAAGTCCTCTTGATCTGGACATAAACCTGCCAAAAACAACCCTGATAATCCTCCTTTCATACAAGCTGCACAACCACACAAATAAAGGAATCAACGTTTTGCACCTACCAGGCTGTAGGAACTATACTCATATTGGTTTCTTCACACCCTTGATTTCCCTATGAATCCCAGTTATTTGTCCGAGAGCAGTAAATATCCCTGGAATGATCCAGAGGACTGTTGGAGTACAGAGTCAGTCAATCTCAATTCTCACTGGGATGTGAGGACACTGTTTCATTCAGTCTGACATTTCCTTGTCCAAATCATGTTTTATGCATGCTTCTGTTTGGCACTGAGGGATTAGGTACAGGGCTGTGTGTGTGTGTGTGTGTGTGTGTGTGTGTGTGTGTGTGTCAGACAGTGTAGCACTCAAAATGTTATACACGTGTGGTTGAATGCTAAGCTACAGTAAAACTCTACTTTGCGGGTTTGGGCTGATCAGTTATAGGAGTGCTATGTGTGTGTGTGTTGAACCCTGTGGCTCTAGCAGTCTAGGGTGGATGGTCCAGAGACCCGTAACATAAAACTCATGCAAAGTGGTGTAGTATACAGGAACAGTGAGAACAAACAACACAGACAACTAAATCTACCGTCAAACATAAAACGTTTATTATAAACACATGGCAAAGGGGTTAGGGAAAAGGGGCTGAGCTGGACGAAATAAATGAAATAATATAGTCCAAACACCCCTAAACTGAACTTGCCTGCCTCAAGAACCGCTTAGCTGACTACTAACCAATACAAAAATACAGTGGGTGGTCCGCTCAGTTCTAACTAGTGTTTTTAGAGAAAGTTTTCCTACAGGTTGTGTATGCCCAAGTGTGACTTGCTAAAAAAAACCTTTTCCTAGGGACACAGGGATAAACAAAACACACAGGTTGAACAAGGACTAATCAGCACACAGCAAACAATTGACTAGACAACACCAAACAAAACACCACAGCAATACATACTCACATGAAACAGGACAAAGTGAGATGTATGTGCTAAACTAAGTGATGTATGAATGAACGAAGTGTCTGTCTATCAAAAAGGGTATGTATCTCAAGAGTGTCTATGTCCATGTGGGGTAAAGCAAAAGAGTCTCTCTGGGGAAACCAACTGCCTGGATTTTTAAACCAGGGATGTGTGATGTGATTGGGTAAAGGATAAAAGGAACAGGTGGTGCAGTTAGGATGGGTGTCCACTGATTGGTCCACCTCAGCAGTCAGGCGATGCACTCATGACTGCCAAGTGGGAAACACCAACGAGCACAATCAGGAACATAAAGGACACCTAGGGGAAACGGCAGGAGGGGAAAAACAAAAAAACGCACAAACAGGGTAACTGCATGCGAAATAGTGTGTCCCCACAGGAATGCCCAGACCCGGGTTTTTCCCAGCAGAACATTGCCCAGAGCGTCACATTCCTGGTGCCATCACATCCCCAGGTAAACCTTGCACACGTACACAGCCATCCATGTGATGTAAAAGAAAACGGGTCTCATCGGCCCAGACGGGCTTTCTTCCACTGTTCCAAGGTCCAGTTCCTACGCTCGCGTGCCCATTGTAAGCGCTTTCAACGGTCTTACAGGGGTCATCATGGACACTATGACCGTTCTGTGGCTATGCAGCCCCATATGCAGAAGGGTGCATTACACTGTGTGTTGTGACACATTCCTCCCGTAACCATCATTAACATTTTCAGTGACTTAGACCTTCTGTCAGGTCGGACCAGACGGGGTAGCCTTTATTGCCCCTGTGCACCAATGTGTCTTAGGCGCCAAACTCCCTGTCACTGTTTTGTGGTTTGTCCCTCCTCGGACCACTGTCAGTAGGTACACACCACCGCTGACTGGGAGCACCCCACTAGCCATGCCACTTCAGAGATGCTCTGACCCTGTCGTCGGGCCATAAAAATGTGGCCCTTGTCAAAGTCGCTCAGGTTTTTTTCTCTTGCCCATTTCACCTGCATCCAACATGTTGACTACGAGAACTGATTGTTGATATTATTGTTTGTTTACCATCTAATCTACCCAGACCTTGACATGTGCCCTTGTTAGGACATGATTGACGTTATTTGCTTCACCTGTGAATGGTAATAATGTTTTGGGTCGTTAGTGTATGTATGGATGGTGCTGGCCATAGCGTTGTGGCCTGGGGTGGTCACTGGAGGTAAAGCACAGGAGGATCTTGCATCAAATGACACAAAATTGTGGAAGTGGAATCCCTAAGGATTCAAGGGAGGAACATAGGGTTTGCTATTAGCTTGTGCAACATGTTCAATTGTGCAGACAGTACCTCCTGCAGTCCCTTCCACAGGGCTGGGTATGTGGCCAGAGAAGAAGGCTGGTTAGCCAAACATGGGTAAGATCCCACCTTTGAAACAGGGACAACCTAAGACAGGCACAGCCATGCATCTGGCCACATCATATATAAGTATGTAGGTACGCACACACAAAGGCACAGTGTGATGAATAAAGAAGACAATGAATACAATGAAATATGTATGTTCCCCCTTGAGTCTGTCATGCCACTGATTTGTAGCCTAATATGTTTGTCCTGGATTGTGGGTCCCAATTTCTGCGGTGCTCTGGTCAGTGCTGTCCATGATAGCTTTTGGTTTGTTTGCAGGAGTGTGTCTGTGTGCGGGAGGTTGGTTTGTGTGTGGGGGTGTAGGTGTGCATGCATTTAAAAAATAATTTCTGTTTGCTCAATGTCTGCTTGCTGATATACACCCCCCCCCAACAAAAAAAGTCTACTTGATGGAAGGTGAGGTGTGTCGCTAAAGAGGTGGGGAAAGAGCTAAACTACAGACAGAGCATATGGTAGATTTTTTAAGTGTGGGGACTTTGTTTTTCTCTGTCCCCCTTCCTGCTGTCTTCCCGGTGAGGACCTGGCCGGGCTGGTGTCCAGCTGGAATGGACACCAGCCTGGAAATGATGCCACTCTTTTGCAATACTACTCAGCAGCCTGGCTGTCTGGCAGGCAATGTATAACCATTACTGGGGATTTCACCGACACACACAAACCAAACCTGCTCTGGGTTGGCTGATTCTCACTCTAGACTACTCCCCATACAGTAGGTAACTGGGAGAAGAGAAAGAACCCAACCTTACCTACTCATTGGTTGGGCTGAATCCCCAAATCAACAGGTCTGTTTATCCCAGGAGGCACACAATATGAAATTAATATCTGATGGGTGAGCTTGCCTGCCTGTAACGTTTGTGTAATACTTCCTCTCTGTGTTTTTAGGGGTATTTTCCTGAACCATTCTTTGTGGATGAATAGAAGGAAGGTGGTGCATGTTAGCTGTGACACAGCACCAGTGTAGTTCCATCTTGGGGAGGAGGAGGGAGATTGGGAGGTTATTAGTGTGAAGGTTTTGTTTGCTTTGTCGTTTTGATGCACGCTTCACAATCGCAACTGTGTGTACAGTTGGGTCGTTTCAGTCTTCTTTTCTGGGGGATTTTGTGCTCAGCATGTTTCTTCAAGGCAAGTCAAAGTCTAGTGACTGACGACTGAGCCATTTTTTTGTGATTGGTCAACTTAGGCAGTGACGGCAATGATGTGAGTTTCTTCCTCTTTGTATAGCTATGTATGGCGACTGCCAGCTCACTACTGTCCCAGAGTAATTTTCATGCTTTTGTCCCATGCTTTAGTGTATTTTGCGGTTCTTTCTGCTTATGAAATTTTTATTTTGAGGAGATACCCACCACTGATGTATGGGGAAAAATCTCTTCTAACAGTCTTCTAACAATGACAGTGGTTCCAGTGCAATTGACAATGCCATTTTCTGAACCCCAGGCATTTGCATCTGTTTAATGATTTGAACATACTGTAGACCTCCTATGCACCCCGGTGGATTGGTGTTGAAAGAAGGAAGCAAATATGGGATTATTTTATGGAACCCATTGCATTCAAGCACACTTTTCTCAGACATTTTCTTTAGCACTCCACACAGCAGGATACTTTCATGTTAAATTCTAATTATCAAACGAAACACAAGAAGTCAACTTTACTCGCAAAATTTACTTCAGGGAATTCTGTAAAAGCCTGGACGAGTCAAAGCCTGAATGAGAATCACAGTCCATTCCAGTTCTCATGGATGACAAGTGAAATGGCTGTGTACTTCAAGCTGAAACAGTCCGATGCACCAGCGTCACTGCCTTTGCCATGGTGGCTACACTTCTTTGTGAATGATAAGCTGAGGAAAAAGTGACAGGTGAGTTTCATTCCTGTGCAAGTACCTAACTTGCCTTACGTCAATGTCTGTAATGTCCGTCTTTTACAGTTTGCATAAAAATGACAGGAGAGATCGTGTGAGGATATGATGTAGCCAAATGACTTAATGTATACAGAGAAGAGGGTCTACCATTGAGCCCTAGGAGACAGTGGTAGTGAGAGCCTGCAGAGCTGCTCCACGTCAACTAAAGACCAACTTGCCAGGTATGATGCAATCCAAGAGTGTGCAGAGCCTAAGACGCCCAGCCTTGACAGGGTAGAGAAGAGGATCTGATGGTTTACAATGCTGAAGGTAGCAAGTAGATCTATGAGGATGAGAACAGAGGAGAAAGTCAGCTTGAACAGTGAAAAGAGCTTCTGTGAGACAGAAGAGAGCTGTTTCAGGGTTACCAGTGTATTCCGCCTTGTCTTCAAGCCAGATTGGTTGAGGAGATCATTCTGAAAGAGCACTGGTCAGAACCAGCAGCACTCACAAGATAGTTGGTCAAAGCCAAGAGTGGATGGGTGGGCAGATTGTCAGGCCGGACATTCCTAGTTGCAGTATTTCATCAGGAGAGATTGGGGAAAAAGAGGTAAATGCATTGATGTGTTTGATGGATGAGGGCCCAGTGGACTAAATAGGTTGAGTGAATGAGGTGAGGATGTCAACGACCTTTTAAACTGGTTGACAAAATCATATTTACAGAGGAAATATGGAGAGGAAGGTGGAAGATTGAGTAGATTAGTGAAGGTGGTAAAGAGTTTATTGGGATTAGAGGAAGAAGCTTGACATTTGTTTTAATAGAAAGTGGCCTTAGCAGCCAATAGGGAGGAAGAGAATGTAACGAAGGTACAGGAAAAGCTAGTGAAATTATAGGTCATTTTGAAGTTTCAGTTTAACTCAGCTGTACACAGCCCTGTTCTCTGAGCTTGCAGTGGGTCATTAGCTTATTGAGAAAGTCTCCAAGGGCACCTGGTAGACAATAGATTACAAGAATGGTAAAGGGACATTTCGCTGCTGCTCTATTTACAAGTGTCTTTGGAAAGTAATCAGACACCACATTTTGTTGTGTTATGAACTTAACTTATATATTATTTATTCTAAAAAACAACTAATTTACATAAGTATTCAGAAACTTTATTCAGTACTTTCTAGAAGGGCAGAGATCACAGCTTCAAATCTTCTTGGGTATGCCTCTACCAACTGTATACACCTGGACTATAAGCATGAGGTGAAAGATAATCTGGCCTGATGAGACCAAATTCACAATATTAGGCATGAATGCCAAGTACTGTCTGGTGAAAACAATGTTGGAGTAGCTTCGGGACAAGTCTTTGAATGTCTTTGAGTGGCCCAGTCAGAGCCCAGAATTGAACCCAGTTGATCATCTCTGGAGAGACCTGAAAATCCCTGTGCAGTGACATTCCCCATCCAACCTGCCAGATCCTGAAAGGATCTGCAGCGATAAATGGGACAAACTGCCCAAATACAGTTGTGCCAAGCTTGTAGCGTCATACCCAAAAACATTTAAGGCTGTAATCACTGCCAAAGGTGCTTCAAACAAACTACGCAGTGAAGAGTTCTGAATAATTACCTATATATATAGGCTTTGTCAATGTTCTGTATTGTGTGTAGATTGATGGCAAAAATCAATGTAATCAATTATAAATTAAGGCAGTAACACAATGTGGAGACAGTGAAGGGTTCTGGATACTTGATGAAGGGACTATTCCCAAACAGAATTAGTTGTTTTCCCGTTCCAAAATATGGTCTTATTTTCTGCTTTTTGGTATAGTTCCCACAATTGGTTTCATCCTGAGGTTTTTGCATGTTCATTGATTGCATGTACATTAATCTTATGTTATTGGTCTTTGATTAGCATATAATTTTTTAACTAAACCAAACTGTTTAATATTTGCACCAGTTACTGAAATGGTTATTCCGGTTTACATGACTCACAATTTTCCAAACCTTAGAAGTCATTTTAAATACAGGTTACAGTTAACTTTAATAATGATAATAAACAAAACACGCCTGTAGGTTTCTCCTTTTTTTAGCTATTAGTATGAAATCATTTTCCCTTTTGTTAAAAATTCAAAATAACTCAGTGTTTGTATGATTTATTTAATCCACTCGTTTTTGCTAATCTTTACCAAGGATGCCCATAAACCTTGTAGATCGTATACGTACCTTCTGACTGAGAGCTTCTCTCGGCTGACAAGTGGAGAACAGGTCTTTTTGAAATATCAATTCAAAATGCACAAGTCTTTTTCTGTGAAAAGTTCAGACATTTCTGTCACACAGTAGAAGCTTTGTGTAGTGATAATGTGTGCATGTGCTTGCCTCGGTGCCTCTTTCTGTCAGTGCTGTACATAATAGTGTGAATGAGATTTGAATGTCCCTTTCTAATAGTGCTGCTGCTCACAACAGATGAAATCAATACTTGCTAGCAGCGAACACTGCAATTCACTTCCTGTTGATGACACACACTCACAAACACTGAGACACACCGCACACATACACACGTACATACATACATACATACAGTGGATATAAAAAGTCTACACACCCCTGTTAAAATGCCAGGTTTTTGTGATGTAAAAGAATGAGACAAAGATAAATCATGTCAGAACTTTTTCCACTTTTAATGTGACCTATAATGTGAACAATTCAATTGAAAAACAAACTGAAATCTTCGAGGGGGAAAAATGAAAAATAAAAACCTTACAATAACCTG
>JACXGI010003728.1:0-29399 GCA_016801175.1 Esox masquinongy
CCCTCTGAGCCTGGGTCCTCTCTAGGTTTCTTCCTAAATTTCGGCCTTCTTAGGGAGTTTTTCCTAGCCACTGAAATTCAACACTACTGTTGTTTGCTCCTTGGGGTTTTAAGGCCGGGTGTTTTGTAAAAGCACTTTGTGACAACTGCTGATGTAAAAAGGGCTTTATAAATAAATTTGATTGATTGATTTGATTGATGGGTTGTGGTGTGAAGGGTACTGCCCAGAGGTAGACATCAGCATGTAACATCCGAAAAAATTAAAAGCAAGTACAATGGCAATTCTAAATGTGCAGTGCAGGCAAATTGAATGTGCAAGGTAGCATGTGCAACTGAAACGCAGGGATAGCAGCATTGCGGTTCCCGAGGTACTTGTACAAGCAGTACAAGGGAGTGGTGCAACAACGTCCCTGAAAGGCTGTACTAAGCGGTGGGTGGGTGGGTGTGGTTAGTGATGGGATGGGTCACAGAGTTCAGCAGGGTTACAGTAGATGGGAAGAAACTGTTCCTGAGCCTGCTGGTGAGGGAACGAAGAGACCTGTACCGCCTGCCTGATGGTAGGAGGGCAAACAGTTGGTGGCCTAGATGTGAAGTGTCCCTGATGATGCCCCGTGCCCTGCGTAGACACCGTTTGCACTGAAGGTCCACAATGGCTGGGAGCTGGGCACCAGTGATGTGCTGGGCGGTTTTCATCACCCGTTGTAGGGGCTTCCAGTCGGCCATGGACCATCCGCCAAACCACACTGTGGCACAGTTCGTCAAACTTCGACCGTCTTTGCAGCAGTAGAAGTTCACAAGAATCTGGGAAGACAAGCGAGGTTTCTTTCCCTCCTCAAAAAGTTCAGGTGCTGCCGTGCCTTTTCGACCAGGGTTGAGTTGTTGAGGGTCCAAGAGAGGTTCTCGGAGATGTGGACACCCAGGAATTTGAAGTTGGACACACGCTCCACCTCAGTGCCATTGTTGAGAACTGGGGTGTGACTGCAGCTTTTAGACTTCTTGTAATCCACAATGAGCTACTTGGTCTTTTCTGCATTGAGAGCCAGGTTGTTATCAGCACACCATGCTGCCTGGTACTTGACCTCCTCCCTGTAGGTTGTTTTGTCTTTGTCACTGATCAGGCCTACCACCGTGGTGTCATCTGAGAACGTGACGATGGTTTTGGAGCTGTGTACAGGAACGCAGGCGTAAGTAAAGAGGGAGTACAGGAGGGGCTGAGTACACAGCCTTGTGGAACACCAGTGTTCAGGATCAGGATGGAGGGGGCTCAGCACACAGGCTTGTGGAACACCAGTGTTCAGGATCAGGATGGAGGAGGCTCAGCACACAGACTTGTGGAACACCAGTGTTCAGGATCAGGATGGAGGGGGCTCAGCACACAGCCTTGTGGAACACCAGTGTTCAGGATCAGGATGGAGGTGGTGAAGTTGTCTAACCTGACAGACTGGGGTCTGTTGGTTAGGAAGTTGCAGAGAGAAGGGCTGATCCCCAGGTCATGGAGTTTGTTGACCAGCCTAGAGGGGATGACTGTGTTGAATGCCGAGCTAAAGTCTATGAATAGCATTCTCACATAGGTGTTGGTTTTGTCCAGGTGGGTCAGGGCAGAGTGCAGAGCCGTGGAGATGGCGTCCTCTGTAGACCTGTTTGACCGGTAGGCAAACTGGTATGTATCCAGTGTTGGGGGTAGGCAGGACTTAAGCTGGGCCAGAACTAGTCTTTTGAAGCACTTCATGATCGTGGGGGTGAGTGCGACAGGTCAGAACTCATTCAGGTTGGACGCAGTCGACTGCTTCGGCACTGGTACAGTAGTTGTGGTCTTGAAGCATGTTGGAACAACCACCTGGGCCAGTGACAGGTTGAAAATGTCGGTAAAGACCTCGGCCAGCTGCCCAGCACATGCTCTGAGCACACGCCCAGGGACGCCACCAGGACCAGCAGCCTTGTGTGCATTCACCCTGCTCAGATGTCAGGTTGGGCAATGTTGACTCTTTAAAAGATAAATAAATATGTTGATTTACTAAAAAGAACAACACTGCAGGCTGGGCTTGCATAACATATTGTAAATTCGTTAAGTATATTTTCCCAGGAATTACCCTCATATAAAGTTCCTCCAAAACGCGGAATCCTTTCCTCTCCCTTCGACCAAACATTTGTTTTACCAGGTTGTTCTTTCTCAATGTTCAAGGCCTAGCTGGCAGATTACCGGAGAACAAACAGCTTCTTTTCACCACATTTAAAGCGATAAACCAATGTGGTTGCTGCCCAGAAACACTGTGGACTTGATACATTGAAAGCCCTGGTTCACAGTGCATTTAATTTCCACATCAAAGCCCTTGAGTGGCAGACAAGCCAATAGGGCTTCTTTGTACTCCGAGAGAGAGCGGTGATTGGAGGGAATTATGGGGAGGCGGCGCTGGGACGGTCTGTTACCTGGTTACTCGCTTACTCAACCCCCAATGCTGTTCATCTGACCCCTTAAAATGTCCCAAAAATGTTGATGGAGGGAGACACAATCCTCCGGCCAGGGCCAAATTGTACAACGGCCTTCTCTCAGGCCTGGATAAGCGAATCCTGAGCTGACCCTGTCCCTTCCTATCAGCTACAGCACACTTAGTGGTCACAGTCAATGAGGGGTAGAAAACCTGAGCAGGGTGACAAGAGGGAACACAGCATGTAAGGGAGCAAAGAGATGGCAGACCAATGTAAGGGATTGGGAAAAAGGAGAGAGAAACGAGGGGACAGGGATAGAGGGGAGAGACAAGGAGAGAGGAGAGATAAGAGGGAGACAGACAGGGGAAGATTAAGGGGAAAGAGTTGGAGGAAAGGAAGGGGTGGGGGGCGAGAATAGAGTGTTTTGATACAGGGGAGAGGAGTGATGATGCTGGCTGTAGTGAGTTAATCGTGTAGAAACCATCGGGAATTAGCTGCTGCTTGGACCTGATCCCCTTGAGATGCTATTATCCCGAGGAATTCAATTGAGTTCTGCTCCGCCGGGGGGCTGTAGGGTTTCTGTAACCTTCATGTTTAATTCATCGGAACGGTGAAATACCTGCCAATGCTGCTGCTGCTGTAGCTGTACGCTTGAACAAGCTGAGTCATGTGGGTTGTGAAACAAAGACGTATAGGTCAGTGAGAGGCATTCCTGTCTCTCTCCGTCTCTCGATCTCTCTTTAAGTTAACGGGGCCATGGAGATTGAAAACCATCCTTGGCCTGCTTGATTATGATGGCCTAAAGGTATGCCAGTGTTGATATATACAAGCCCAGATGTCTAATCCAATACCATACTGTAATCATACAGAGGCCGTCCTGCCATTCCTAATCTAACTGACCTACAGGAATCAGTCTGGTACCCAGGCTAGAATATCCCTGAGCACGACTTGTGGAGAAGTTACCTCTACAGTGGCAACTTGACTGGGAAGTGAGGTAGCGAAGCATTCCCTTTTCCACCCACACAGCGACATCACAGTCCACTTCCATGGCAGGCAAAACAGTGGCTTATTGCAATCAACAGGTTTAAACGCAATCCCTAATGGACATCTCAAACAAAAGGATCACCTCTGATCCAGATCTCTCTCACCTCCCCTCTCCCCTCTCTACAGCTACTTTCTCCCCTCTTAACAGATACCCTTTCTCCCTCTCCCTCTAAGAGAACTGTGGCATCACCCTCTCTCGGTAGGACAACAGAAACCATATGACCTCTGACCTCTTTGACATGAAAACAACCTCTTCAAGTGATGAGTGGAGCTTTCTACTATCAACCCGTTGTAATCTGGTAGGAAGTATTTATCTTCTCTTCTTCGTGGAGTCTTCCCATCCAGTGATGGATCTGGTGTCACTCAGTCCATCTGTTATTGTTGGCCAAACTTTCCCAGGGATGACTTGTCATTGGTTGAATCTGGCTCAATCGATCAACCAATCATGGCATCTCTAACACTCATCCTTGGTTACCGTGGTTGGCACGTCAACACAGAAGAACTTGACCTGACTGTCATTCAGTTCTAATCCTTCTCTGACCTCTTTGAGAAGAAAGGAGACTCTCATTCTGTCTCTGTGTCTTGTACAGGTCCGTATCAGCGTGACAACGGGGTCCTTCTGTTTTGTTACATCTGATCTGGAGTTCTATTCTGCTCAGTGTTCTATCCCGACCTCGTAAATTCTTGGCCCAGGTCATTGAGCAGTTTAACGGTGGGTGGAGGTGTGAAAGGATTTCAAAGAAAGCCGAAAGTTACTCCCATCGAAATCAAACGTTTAGGAAAATACTTCTGAAAATACAGATTTTGAGGTGTATAAAAAAATGATAGACTAAACAAGGAATTTATATCAAAGCTCCAAAAGTATTAAAAATGTATGACCGCATTAAATTCTGCTCCGACAAGATAAAAGTATGTCGCTACATCGGAAAAAAATGTACTATTCGAGTTCCTAATTCCAATCCAAAATGTTTGTTTTTGCCATTAGGTTTTAATCAGATATGTCAAGGGAAATAATCTGATGAAGTGATATGGGGGAAAAGTCTTTTATATATACTATAATGAAGATAGAAAAAACAGGAGATAACAAAACCAAGTGAATATCATCTGACCATTGATGAAGGCAAATGGAATGAGGTTGTAATCAGCAGAGAGTCATTTGGAAAGCCAAATACACTCATATCGATGGCAAAATGAACAATAAGACGTAAGCCAAACATATTAAAACAAACCATCATGAACAGGTATTTACATGCTGTTCATTTTGTGCTACTATTGAGTAACCAATAAATTGTTGATCAGCAGTCAGTCAGTCAGTCAATTTTTGCCTCTCTCTTTGCCAACTAAAATGTCGAGCAAGAAGGCTTAAGTCGGACCAGTCAGGACAGATTGGAGTAGACAAAACAAGCCAATTTAGCCTGGGATACCATCTTCTTCACACTGGTGAGATATGGAGAGAAAAACCTGCTGTGCATTGTTTTTTTGTCCAACATGAGCTTCCATCAAGGAGTGTGAGGAAATACAAATCAACAAGTGAATAATTACAATTGTTTTCAGAGTGTACATCTTTTCACAGATCGCAACTTTTCACTGCCAAAGGCCCCCACCCAGATCCAACGATAACAGTAAATACAGAGGAGATCCTTTACAAAGGACACCCTATTCCCTGTAACATGGGCAAGTGCATGGCTTCTGGTCTGTCTGCCTGGGCGACTGGAATGCTGCATTCCCGCTTTAAAAATTCTGCTTATCTGAACAGTCTCAAAGACCAATACTCTGGGGCCAGTTTTCCAGTTGTAATTCACCCGGATTTTGCTTATCAGATTACTGGCAATCACAGAGAGGCGTATTCTATTAATTTTATTTCTGTGTATTTGTTCCTATTTGACAGACATTACCCAGGTGGATAACATTTGTAATAATGTCCCATGGAAGCAAACATCAGCCAGAACCATTAGAAAGATTTTATTAAAAACATAAAAAACACTCACAAAACATATGTTTTGTCATAATAATGCTATATAAAATATATCTTATTTCTGTTGTTGTTATTACTATTATTATTATGAGAACTACTTTTGATAATGGACAAACTGAGGTATCATCAATTCTGCCCTGTATGGGATAGTTGTGTCTAGTCTCCAAACCTTGACAAGGGACGTCCGTATTCTCTCTCTGCACTGGTTTCAAGGTCAGGGCAGACCCAAACTGTCATCACCTCAGCAAGATCAAGTTGGTCCAAGATCCTGATCCAAGATAAACAGTTCAGGTATTCCCTGCCACACTTAAAGCTAAGATTTGTGGAGAATAAAAGCTGATCCTAGAACGGTTGCTCAAAGAGGTTGACGGTAAAGAAACACTCAGGAAAGGTCATAGGTCAAAAGAAAGAGATGAACAGCGCCAGACATATTAAAGAACAAAGTCTCTTCAGCCAATCACAGACAGGGCCGTTATAGATGAAGCCAATGACTGAGAAGGCTTATCTGTTTTTTTTTATTCTTTTTTGACATTTTAAATGTGTGCTACTGCTGCCGGCTCTTGAAAATTGGCACTTAACAACTCCCATGCCTAACCCCTTTTGAAGCACTCTGTGTCTCTCTCACACACATACACACACACACACTCACAGGCAACCAAACACCCACACACCAGTCTCCAAACATTCTTGTTGTCAGTTTCTGCCATCCTTTAGATTTCCCGACACCCACAATGCATGAACCTCCCTCAATCCCCTGGGATCTTGCTGAGTCTTTTCTGAGCCCTTTTCGTCTGCTTGATGTTAGCGTATGTCTGTCTGCCTGCCTTACGCTCATATTCAGGCCTTTTAAGTTAGATTACGCAACAGCAGGAATGAGGTACCTCGTTAAGAAGTGCTCTCTCTGAAGTGTTTTTTTTTTTGCCTTAGTGTGACTCCGAAATGGCTTGTACTAGTGCCCTTTGTCGTGCACTACTTTTGACCATCGGCTCTGGTTAAAAGTGTATATAAATTGAGAAGGGTGCCATTTGGGTGGTACAGCATAAGAGTCCTGAATGAAGAGGTCTGTGCAGATATGCATGGCAGGCACAAAGTATCAACCCAAACAAACGATTAGTTAGTAAGACGGTCTGCAGACCATGAAGAGCACACATCTCACAACAGGTTAACACTTGTTAGGACTGAGAGGTTTGCTATTGCCCTAAAGAGGTGTGTGAGTGTGTTTAAAGGGGGGGGGAGAGGTGATGTGTGTGTGTGCGTGCGCGTGTGTGTTCGCATGTTTTTACGCATGTGTATAGGGGCCTCCATTCATGTGTGTGTAACTTCTGGATGGTTCTGTGTGTGTTACTTCTGGATGGTTTTGTGGGGGTAACTTCTGGATGGTTTTGTGGGGGTAACTTCTGGATGGTTCTCTGTGTGTAACCTGGAAGTGTAACTGGAAGGTAATGTGAGTGTAACTGGAGGGTAATGTGAATGTAACTGGAAGGTAATGTGAGTGTAACTGGAGGGTAATGTGAATGTAACTGGAGGGTAATGTGAGTGTAACTGGAAGGTAATGTGAGTGTAACTTGTGGGTAATGTGAGTGGAACTGGAGGGTAATGCGAGTGGAACTTGAGGGTAATGCGAGTGTAAATTGAGGGTAATGTGAGTGTAACTGGATGGTAATGTGAGTGTAACCCGAGGGTAATGCTAGTGTAACTGGAGGGTAATGTGAGTGTAACAGGAGGGTAATGCGAGTGTAACTGGAAGGTAATGTGAGTGTAACTGGAGGGTAATGCGAGTGTAACTGGAAGGTAATGTGAGTGTAACTGGAGGGTAATGTGAGTGTAACTGGTGGGTAATGCGGGTTTAACTGGAGGGTAATGTGAGTGTAACTGGTGGGTAATGCGGGTGTAACTGGAGGGTAATGTGAGTGTAACTGGTGGGTAATGCGGGTGTAACTGGAGGGTAATGTGAGTGTAACTGGAGGGTAATGTGAGTGTAACAGGAGGGTAATGTGAGTGTAACTGGAGGGTAATGTGAGTGTAACTGGAGGGTAATGTGAGTGTAACTGGAGGGTAATGTGGGTGTAACTGGAGGGTAATGTGAGTGAGCCCATGTATGAGAATAGCATGAGTACTCGGTTGGCATTTGTTGAAAGAAATGTAAAATGAATGAAAATGAATCCATTTCTGCTCCAGATCTAGTCTCTATTGCCCTGTTAACACCTGCTTCTAACATGTCTTGTTCACTCCCAGAACACATTTCCCTAGGGAACTCTTGCTCTCCATTCGCTGGGCTGTACGGACGGCGTGGGGAGACCACAGCGTGACTTGGATTATAATGGCCCTGCCTGGACTGCACCGCCACAACACATCCACCAGGTCATCCGTCAAAAGCTGCCCGTGTTTCCACCCGGCCTCCAACCTCAGTCCTGCCCCGACACTCCCCATGGGGTGGCGCGAACCGATGTTGGTGCCAACTGGGCCTCCCCTTTCCGTCGAATCTCTCTGTGTCAACAAGGTGTGTTGAGGCCCACGTCTGTCTCGGTGCGAGTGTGTTTGTAAGCGTGGCCAGGGCCGGCTTCCCGATTGCGGGCAGGGTTAAGTGGCCGCCTGGGCTGGCTGACTGACGTGGGCAATGTTTTCCGAGCTTTACTCCTCAAGATGCACCTCGGACAACACAACGGCTCACAGCACTCTGCCTCCACACACTGAACACATCTCTCACCCAGAGGCATATGGGAAATTACAGAGAGCTGGCAATCGGTGGCCACTTTGCCAAAGTCAGGGGAGAAACATATTGAGCTTGACAGTCCGACACTGGGACATCTTAAATGCAGTATTTCTGATTGTCTTTAGGGTTCCACCATAATGAGATAAGCTTTTCAAAGTACTTTGTTAATACTTTGTTATTTACCTCACACAGAAAATCTGTCTTTTTAAAACTCTGTGGCCCAGACTAAGTGACAGCTTCGGACAATACCCGTGTTGAGGCATGGTTGCAAGTTCTCTAGAGACAGCTCAATAAGGACAGAAAGGAAGGCAGACTGGAAGAGAAATAAATCACCTGAAAATATGCATTATTTAACAACGCAACTACCCGTTTCTTAAAATGGCGTGCACACCACAAGGATAGACGTTGAAAAACAGCTTTGCATGCCAATGCTCTTCTGTTTTAAGTCTGAGGGGACAGGCGGAGGGGGTACATTTTTCATATTGACTAGCTTGGCAGAATATCCTGAAACTTACATGTGTGGATTTGAGAGAGAGGGAGAAAGAGAGACAGTGTGTGTATCTGTATGTAACTTTAAGGCCCACTGGGAAAGTTCTGTTTGGATCTCTGATAGGAGATCTACATTCCATCCTTTGATGACCCACAATTCCTGAAAAAAAATGAAAGAAAAACGATTATCGGAGTCAGAGAACTCATTTCCCTAGCAGGCTTCCTGTTATTTAGACAGCAGGCCTCTAACAACATTCCATAAATAGTCCCTGACTTTATCAGACATATTAATGACGTTTCTTTTACAACTTAATCACACGTAGGCTTTGATCTTTAACCACATTTACAAGGGAGAATAAGAAGCAAAAGAAGAAGCAGTAAAAGAAGAAGACTGACAATTAGTTAGAAGCATATGGCCAAACGTGATGAAAAGATAAAGTCACACTAAAGGACCAAAGTCACACATAAAAAAGGAGCAATATTCTATATCTTTTTTTGCAAAATGAAAATAGTCCTACAGCAACAGAAAACTTGAATTGTTACATTAATTATCATTAATACACATTATTTTATAGGTTGTGATACGTTTTTGACTAATAACGGTTGGCATTATAATGTGGAAATGACAAACTTCAGAAGCTTTTTTAAACCCTGAATACTGTGACGGTGAGGTGACGGACAGCTCCGTCATCTCCCGCTTTTCCCGGTTTCCCATGGTTCATGAACTCACCCCGGACTCCTTCATTTGTCTTGTCTCCAATTATCACTCACACCAGGTCCCAATTAAGTCATCAGTATGTATTTAAATGTTTCTCCTCTGCTCCCCTCATTTGTCGGTGATTGTTCCTTGACTACGTTTGTTTCGTGTCAGTGGTGAGTGTCGTTTTGCTGCATAGCCAGCCCTTTTGTTTTCGTTTTGTGTGTTTAAGTGCTCGGTGTTTATTTTCTATTAAATTCACCACATCGACTGCCACTCTGCCTGTGCCTGGTTCCTTCCTCTCCGCCACTACGCCCTATGTGACAAATACACTACAAGTATGCGGGATGATCATGCACATCCTGTACGTGTCTACCTCAGGAACCTCATTGCTGCTATCCCTGCATTCCCTGCATTCCAGTTGCGCATGCCATCTTGCACCTTCAACTTGCCTTCATTGCACATTTAGAATTACCATTGTACTTGCATTTGTCAGTTGTTACATGTACATGTCTACCTCATTGCTGCTATCCCTGCATTTCAGTTGTACATGCTACACCTTTGAATTTACCTCAGTTGCACAATTTGCCTCGATTGCCATTTTTACTTGCATTTGCCTCATCGCACAACAATCCATCCCAGCTTTAACACATACCACCCTCCTCTACTTGCCTTCATTGCACATTTAGAATTGCCGTTTGTCCTACATTTGCCTTTGTTTCACATCTATACATTGCACATCTGTATGTCACTTCTGTAACATGTCAAACTCAAGAGGTGTGCCAAAAACTCACCTGCACCTCAAATTCCATGGATGAAGAAAAATGTTTTAAAGGGGCAATAAGCATTTTTTTCATCTATTCTTTGACTTATGTATTAATTTTGGCCATTGATTCTTTTAAGAATAAACATTATTAATTTATTTTATCAGCAGTGCATGCTTAACTCCAATCTGTATAAATGAAATCTATAGCTTTATCTAGTAATTTCAGAGTGGTTTCATATCTCCATCCCTGTCATCAGTATTTTACCAAAACAAGGGTGGGGAATACAGATTGTTATTTCTTAAGCTGCTGATTGTCTCTTTAAGAGTCGATTTAAAAAGATGACAGATGGAAGAAGAAAGAGCAAAGACAGCAATTGTTTCGTTTTCATAAAAGATAAAAAACGATATCCACAAATTCTAAATTTCACATTTGACCTTGACATCAACATTGCTTTCTGATTAACACAATTCAAATTCATATTTCCAAACAAAAACACTGGCGTTACACCATCCTCATCCAATACCTGGAGACATCCACCTTCGACTAACCCAGGATGACATCCACCTTCGACTAACCCAGGAGGACATCCACCTTCGACGAACCCAGGAGGACATCCACCTTCGACTAACCCAGGAGGACATCCACCTTCGACTAACCCAGGAGGACATCCACCTTCGACTAACCCAGGATGACATCCACCTTCGACTAACCCAGGATGACATCCACCTTCGACTAACCCAGGAGGACATCCAGCTTCGACTAACCAAGGCAGACATCATCCTTCGGCTAACCCAGGGAGACATCATCCTTCGGCTAACCCAGGGAGACATCATCCTTCGGCTAACCCAGGGAGACATCATCCTTCGGCTAACCCAGGGAGACATCATCCTTCGGCGAACCCAAAGAGACATTACATAATGTGACTATATCGTAAGGTCACGTCTCTGTTACTGATTTTATGGTTTGGCTGTAATCTCAAATAGAGCAACCAAGATCCAATTATACTGTAAAACCTACAGCAAATGTAATGGTAATATAATATCCAGATGTCCTGCAAATGGCTAACACTATACACCACTAGAAGCTACAGTCCCACATCTGTTATCAACACACACTAAAATAAATTAAACTGAAGAGGCAAAAGTAGGATCAAAACATTTATATTTTGGTCCACATAAATATGTTTGTGTATCGCTTTTCTTCCCCAGAACTTGTGGTTGAACCTCATTTCTCCGGAGTGGCTGAGAGCAGCTGAGAGCAGCTGAGAGCGGCTGAGCTGACGCTTTGGAAGTACACAAGCTGTAACTATAACGCAAACACAATTACACAGTGTGGAGTAAGGTCTATTATTAGTGAGGAGAGGCCAGGAAAGTAGCTTCAGCAATAGCTGCCATAGGTCCAGTACAATGTCACTGACATGATATTGTGCCATAAGGAGGGGCAAGCATCCAGTCAGAGACAAATGTAATTTTACAGTTTTTCGACAACTGCTTAAGCAGTACTTCCTGAATGTGTACTATATATAGTAACATATAGTATCAAAACTATAAACACACTTTTAGAGAACCAAACCATACTGACCAAACCCCTAGACTTCTTACACAAAGCTAAACATTATACAGTACTTTAAACAACATTGTCTGGCTTATCAATGAAACTTTACCATAATCAAGTCACACTGGTGAGAGAAACATGAAATTAAACCAGAAAAGGAACCAGGCAAGTCTAGTTCAGCCGGCCCGCGATTAGAAGGGATGAATGTTGTTGTCCCTGGCTGGTTTCGATCGCGGTTTTCTATGTGGCAGACTGTCTTTAACCATTACGCTATTTAAACAGCGGAAATGCAACTTTTACCTCAGCCATTACATTTTTGCTGAAATAACGTGGACAACAGAACGTTTATTAACAGAACTAAAGTGTACCCTTGTACAAAGATTACTGTAGATGGCTAGCTAATAGCTATACAGTACCTACAATGAAAAGAATGACTCCAATCACTCCATGGTTGGTTCGTTTCTTTAGAAAACAATAACAGTATAAAACAGTATAAACATATGAGATTTATGGTATTACAGAGTGGATATATATTGTTGTGAGAACGCTGAAAAGTACCGAGTGTATAAATATTTCTGAGACACAAAAATTGGAACTTTACACTGCTAAAGCAATTTCATTTCATGGCACAACAACGTTCGTTTTTCATTCGTGAATGACAATGATACAATAACTATCAATATAGGTGACAATAACTGACTTTATCGTCTAGTGAAAAGACGAGAGAATCGTGGAAACCCCTACTCTTTACTGCGCAAGGGGTTGTGGTCTACATTACCCCAGAAAGCATGCACGGATGTGCACTTCAAAAATCCACCAGAAATAGTTGCAATATAACCGAAAACAGTTTTATTTTAGGCACAGAACAATGTGGCTATTGAAGCTTGTAGCCTGCAAAGTTTTTGTCTATCCTAAACAAATCCTATTGCATACTTTGTTCTGTCTGAGGAAAGGATCTGTCACGGTTGTGGTGGTAGGACACAGGCGCAGAGAAGGAAAGGTGGTAGTAATCCATAGTTTAATGAAAAAAGAAACAAAAAAATAGCAGCAACCAGTGACGTAGGGCATCAAGTACAAACATAAAACCAAAATGAACCATACCGGGTGTGGCCAAACATTGAACATAAATAGGTTCCCCAATTGGACGCAACGATCTACACCTGCCTCCAATTGGGGAGACCAAACTGGTTAGCGGTGGCTTGAGGCACCACCTTCTGTCCTGTCCTGACTATGGCCCCCAGCCCGGCGCAGAGATGGCTAGGGGCATAGCCTGGACGTGACAGGATTAAACACCGGTCGCCTACATGGCAGTCCGCATCTCTAACCACTACACTATTTAACAAGGGATAGTCAGTCAGTCACTCACTCACTCATTCAGTAAGAGACATTGACTCTTCTTGGCCGGCTCCGCTTACATGGTCTGGCAAAAACGGTATTAATGAATCAATAGCTATAATGCGTTTCAGAATTCCCCTTATGAATTTTGCACTTTGCATATTATTGATTGGAAATTGTCTAGGGAATGCTGAAGTATACAGAAAATACCATGCTAGTGAAAACAAGAAACCAGGCAAGCCTAGTTCAGCCAGAAGGTACAAGGTGGCAATAATTAATAAATGTTGTTGCTCTCCAAAGATTCGAACCTAAGTCTTCCACATGAGAGGCACTGTCTGTAACCACTACACCACGGCATTACATGTTTCAACAGTCGCTAGACTTCATCAAGGATTGTGTTAAACTGACTAACGTTTCTTATTAAGTTTACCCTATCGTCTATGAACTATATTGCTTTTGCCACTGGCCGTTTTAACAGCTTATTAGCCAGTAATAGGGTTACTAGTATCTACTAACTTCCTAGGAATAATCATAAGAATTGAGCGATTGCTAGCGAGACTGAAGATGAACTATTTCATGCCAGAAAGAGTCGCAATATAACCGTATACAGTTTCAATTAAGGCTTACTATAACGTAACTACGTTGTTAAGCCAGCAAATGTGTTTGTCTATCCTGACCCAAAACGCATGCACGGATGTGTACTTCGAAAATCCAACAGAAACAGTCGCACTATAACTGTAAACTGTTTTATTTCAGGCTTACTATAATGTAGATATTAATCGTTTTAGCCAGCGAAGTTTTCGTCTATATGGAATAATTCATAATGCATACTTCGCTTCGCCTGCGAGGAGATACGAACTCGGGACGTATAGTTTACAAGTCCGCTTCTGTAACCACTACGCTATTTAACAAGAGGTAGTCAGTCAGTCAGTCAGTCACTCACTCACTTAGTAAGAGACATTTGCTCTTCTTAGCCACCTCCGCTTACGCGGACCGACAAATAAGGGGGAAAAAATCGAAGTTCTTCACATTCTTATTTACATCAATGAGCTTGGGAACAGCTTGGGTTCTCTTCCTTACTTATGGACAGAACAACATGGTTTTCACCTCACCACCTTTTGGTTACAGGTCAGATCTTACCCAAGGGTCCTCAAACCACTTCTTGGAACAGGAAGCCATTATATGTTTTTGAACGTTGGAACACACATTTTGAAAAAGGCAATATTTTGGCTTAAGTGTTAGTCTCAGGGCAAGGTTAAGTAGCAATTTGGTTAGAATTAGTGCTAGGTCCGAATAGGTTTAGGGGTATAAATTAGGGCTGGGTTATGTTTGGGCATACATTATAGGATATGGAGGTTATGGTTATGCTAAGGTTTAGTGATAGAATTAATAAACTAACCTAGGATTTTTAAGGACAGTCAATTTTGGTGTACCCATTTATAACTGAACATGTGGGTGTATGAGTATGTGTGTGTGTGTGTGTGTGTGTTTAAACCCTGGGCATTAGTGAGTAGAGACCCATGGATCAGGTTCATTCTGGCTAATGGTTTATAGTTCACAGAACACTGTGACAGGAAAGGGTAATAATTCACCTGAATACCTGTCATAGTAAATACCTGAATGGGTGTGTGATTTGTTTTGCTTTCACGTTTTCACGTCCTCAAGGCCCATTCAGGCCAACTCCTGTGGATTGAGTTTGTGTATTTAGTATATATATTGTATGATTCTGTGTTATTCCAAGGGGTTTTCTTTAGCTCCTAAAGTGGGGTTGTGTATTCACAAGCTGAAGAACTGTAGCTGACTCTGTCACAGGACTTGTTCACCATCCAGACGTGTTATCTAGAGTTTATTTATTAACCTGGGCCACGGGTCGGCAAGCCTTGGCTCTTACATGAAGCTCTTCAACCACCCCTGCTGCTCTATGGCTGTTAATATATCAGAAATTAATAGTATGCACATTTAAAAACAAAAACAAAAATCAGTTAAAAGAAAACCACCAGCTAATGGCTGTTTGTATGTCATACAGTATGTTCATGGAAGTTTAGGTCTCCTGTCAGCTGAATCAAATGAAGCTGCAGCCGCCAAAATAAAGGGGGCATCTGTCCGGTAATGAAAGGGTTGCTAGTTCCAATCCCTCAGCAGGCAAAGGGAATGAATCTGTCATTTTGTCCCGGAGCAAGGCAGATACCCAAACTTCTCCCCTGGTGTTTCCTAATGTCAACTGCCCGCACTCTCCAATAAAGAGTGGTTGGGTTAATGTGGAAGGCAAATCTCGGTTAGACCTTGTGCGCAAACTAACAAAGCGAGGCGGAATTTCTCTTACTGTACATTGACGCTAATCAATGTGGCAGTAAGAGAACGTACTCGGGCATGACAAAACCTGGTCACGTCCCAATGCTTCCCTCTCCCAGAGCGGTGGAAAGATTCCTTAAAGGGGACCCGGGACACTGGTGAGAATCCAGAGTAAATACGTCAAACGAAATGCATAACGTGGATGAATAACGCTAGTTCATTTGGACGACTTGTCTTCACTGGTATATGATTAATGGTTACATGTTGACGTTTGTGTGTCACCCTGTGGGTGTTACACCTGTCATTAAACATCTCTGATAAACCTGCCCCCTCTGGCTGTGTGTATATGGTGTGTGTGTGTGTGTGTGTGTGTGTGTGTATGCTAGGGCATGCCGAACTTGTCAGATATTTGTTGCCTGTTGGCACAGATCGAGGACTGGATTATCGTAATGCCAGCCCTCACCATAACCATTAAATAGGATGAGAACACGATTGTTTGTGGTTAGGGCGCATTTCTCACGTCCCCAGGGGAACCGCTGCCCGGGAGACTTCGCCGAAAGGTTACACGGGGGCATACTGTGAATATCTAAGCCAGCATG
This sequence comes from Esox masquinongy, assembly GCA_016801175.1. Classification (NCBI taxonomy): domain Eukaryota; kingdom Metazoa; phylum Chordata; class Actinopteri; order Esociformes; family Esocidae; genus Esox; species Esox masquinongy. Next base: position 15,892 of record JACXGI010003728.1, read on the forward strand.
TGCGGTTAGGCCGGGTGAACGGTTCTTCTTTTCAAGACACCAGTGAAATCATTTCAGGGCAGGCCGACTCTGAATGAAAGCGGGTTGATAGGAGTGAGCTAAGTTCACGAGAAGGGGGGGGGATACATAAAAGTGTGTGTGGGTGCGCGTGTGTGTGACAGTCGATCGGGCAGGAGAAAAGCTGAGTTGACAGAGTTCAGGTCTTTACCGGCGCAGGGAGCGCTCAAGTGGCGTGAGAGTTGGGACACTCAGATTCCTGCCCCCTGCAGAGAGAAAGAATTCCGCCCCGGTTCCCTTTTCCGGAAAACCGTCCGTCGCTTGTGTCCAATAACCCCTTGACCTGCTTCGATGATCGTCTCCAACCGTTACCTTTTCCACACAAACATACACATTGATGACCTTTGGTGACCCTCCGTCGAAAGCACCGGAAAAACACCGTCAGTGTTTAAAAAATTGCTTCGCCAACACACCAACACGCCAACATACCAACACGCCAACATACCAACACGCCAACATACCAACACGCCAACATACCAACACGCCATAACCACGACTGCACATTCCTTTGGTCACAGCCAGTGCAGCCACGTTTCACCAGGCCAGATGGATTGGGTAGAGGATCGTAGTGGTTTGTCTAAATAAGGGAACCCCGAAATCCCTCCGAAGCAGAAGCTTCCTCCGATCTTCCTAGCATCTTCCTGCTAATTCCAGTTCCAAGCTCACCATGGCGGTCACCCTGCTATTCAATAATATCATATACCGCCTGTTTTACTAATGTATAGTGATACGTAGTAATTCAATAATAAGCAGCTTTTATGGTCACACGTCTAGAAACTGAGCTGACTTGGATTTTGCGGCGGTTCACAGGAGCCATGTTGCTCTTTGATGCATTTGGGCAGGTGTCTGCGTGTTGCTTTACATTGGACTTGTTGACTGCGGCCCCGAAATGTCTTGCCTTAACAGTGTGGCTTTAGTATCATATTATTGCGTGTTATGACATTGTGAGCTGGGGTGGCGAGAGGTGAGTAGGGGTTTTCCATTCATGTGGAGGGGAAATAACACTGTGTAATGGCAGTCTGGGACACTTTGTTTAAAGGCACCTTCTTCAAGGACAAACTCAGACGGCAGACATTCTTCAGATTCTTGCTTCTGACAGTAAACATTGTTCTACTCCTTTTGTTTTTCCTGCTCTCAATTCTTTTGAGTCACACAATGCCAGACACTTCCCTTCCATTCCTCTCTTACTTTCTCTCCTTCTTAAAAACTCTCTAAAGTCTCCTGGGCCGTTGGCTTTCATGTCCCAACTGCGTATGCAAATCCACATACATCAACCATAAATGGGAGAGACGTAAGGCATGTGGGGACCATATGCTCCCTTTCCCTTCCTCTCTCCTCCATCTCTCTTTTTCTCCCTTTTTTCCACTCTTTCTCCCTCCTTGTCTCTCTCTATTCTGTCTCTCTCTATTTCTCTCCGTCTGTCTCTCTCTCTATGTCTGTCTCTCTCTATTTCTCTCTCTCTCCCTCTCTCCATTTCTCTCTCTCTCCCTCTCTCCATTTCTCTCTCTATGTCTCTCTCTCTCTATGTCTCTCTCTCTCTATGTCTCTCTCTCTCTATGTCTCTCTCTCTATGTCTCTCTCTCTCTATGTCTCTCTCTCTATGTCTCTCTCTCTATGTCTCTCTCTCTATGTCTCTCTTTCTCTCCCTCTGCATCTTAATGATTGGTTTTTGTTATTAATCATTACCTGAAGGACCTGTGGTAGGTTCAACTAATATTTGTGTTAGTAATATTTGCTCGTAGGGCTGATTGAAGTATCCCACCCAGACTCACTCTCTCACCAGTCACAATACACACCCTTGTTCCAACGAACACACACACACACACACACACACACACACACAGACACACCTTATTTAGAGGAGACACTTGTTATTCTACCTGTGTGAGAACCAAACATTTTGTAAAACTACCCACAGTCTCAAAAGACCCTTTTTGGACAATGAGTTGAACGTTGCACTCTAATCATCATCATAACAGCAAACCCACAATTATCACTTTAAAATACGCCCTAGAATAGTTAAGAAGATGTGCTGGACAGTTCAAGGGTGACCAGAGAAGAGTCCAGTTCTGAATCACATTCGGAACCGATGGCGAGATCTGAAAACTGAAAAGATTCGGAGCAGTGTGCTGCTTAAACGTGTAAAAAGTTCATCGACGGCTCCCAGAAGCATTTGTGTTCCATGCTTATTTTGGCCAAAAGTTGTGTGTCCATGTTGCTAATTCATCTTAATTTCTCTAGATTACAATTATGAACTTGAGTTGACAAAATAAAAGTGGGTTCTATAGTGTTGACCACAAAAGGCGTTGTAATTAATTATTTCCTTGAAACAAAGTTATTTTGTCATGTGAGTTGGGCAAAGAGTTTTCCCCCTTCCCTCCATTAGCCCATGACACTGAGCACAAAGCGGACTACTTTTAAAGGGTGGGAGTTTTCAAGGCAATGTCTGCTTATATCCAAGTTGTGACCTCTCTCTCTCTCTCCCTCTCTCTCTCTCTACCAAACGGTCAGCCGGTGTTAACATGCAGGGGGGCTCAGCACGGAAAGCCCCCCCTAATGTACGTCCCTGCTTTACTCTACAAGCCCCACTTGCTTACAGGTACCACCTCTGGTGTAGGAAATGGGTTTTTACAGATGATAAAAGTGGCAACGCTTTCCCTCGTGTCCTCCGGTCACCTCCGCCATCGTTGCATTTTTTCTCTCCTGAGAGGAGTGTGATTAACCCTTCCAACCCTAAAGTAGTTTTGTGGTTAAAAAAAATTGCTGTGGATATGAATATTTTTTCCTGGACTACCATGCCAAATGGCGACAGTGTTTTTATTGGGTTTCTGTTCAGAACCTATCATGCCATTAGCCTCGCTGCAGCTCATTTTACAAGGCAGGCAGGGTGAACTTATATATTCAGCTGATTTGTACAAGCCGACCACTTCAGCCGGTGAAGCTGCAAGTCACCCTCCCAACAGGTGCTTGGCCCTACTAAACCTGGAAGTGTTTGTGTATACTGTAAGCTTTGCTATTATTTCCATTTAAGTCATTCTGCAGACAGTCTTGTCCAGAGTCACTCACTGTAGCGAGTGCATACGTTTCCGGAACAGGCCTCTCACGGGACTCGAACCCACAACCCCACTGTGCAACACTGAAGTCAAATCAAAACCAAACGGCATCTGTAGGTTAGATGTTGTTTTGTGGATCTGTAAGTTATTAATTAATAGCCTTTACAGCTCGAAAATAATAAAAATAAATAGTTTTGTCTCTCTGAACGCAGGAACCCTTTTAAATCCAGAAAGTTATCCACTCCATGGGGTGAATACCCCGGTCAAGAGATACCTGAGCGAGAGATTACATTCATTGTCCAACCCATCAACTCCGCTGTGGCATACCGCAACACCGCAACACATTTCCAATTCAAGATGTTAGATTTGATCTGAGAAAACTGTTAAACCAATATAGTCTGTGGCTCTGGATCCGTATTCAGAGAAATGGCAGTCGGTTGGTGCTCTGGGATGGAGACTTAAGTACTTTTAGGATGTATTGCTTTACAGAGATAATACTGTAGACATGATTGAGATTGATTGTAACTAGGTCTCCCTGTGTCTTTGGGTTTACAATCAGCACCTGGGAGTGAGATTGCATAAAGACAAGGATTCCAGATCCACGTAGATAGGTTTGAAGAAATACGAAAGATAATGATAATTTAATGGAATTGAATCAAAAGCTGTTGAATAACGATCTCCTTTGGGCTGCCAGTATTGTGTTAGGGAAATTAAGCTTCAATGTCAACACCAGTGGCCTTATCACGCTAATAGAGACCGATAACATCTATCGGTGTTTGTTAGCTTTTCCATTACCGTCTCTTCAACCGATTGTGCTCGGGTAACCAGATACCCTCGGACTAGGTTCATATCCATCTCCCAGCAGAGCCGGCATTTCCTCTACTCACTGTCGACGTGCATTCCTCTGGCATCAGCCGGTATAACAGCGATGGTTCATGAACGGAGACGGGGTCCATCAGCCAGGCAAAACCAACCAAATCCCAAAACAAGCAGGGACTTCGGCAGATGGGTGGCGATGGCTGACAGAGACAGACCTACTATCTGGGCCCATCTGGTGAGTGTCGAGAAGACAGAAACACCTGGATGGCTGGGAATGTTTTTCCCCATTCCTCTCTTCCAGAGCCCCGGAGACGACAGGAGGAAGGGAGATGAAATGAGGGGTGAAAGAGGGGTGTTCAGGTGAAAGTGTGAGTCCAGGTCGTGGTCTGAGAGGAAACAATGGCATTTGCTTTCTCTCCTCTTTAAATAAGAGCATCGTTACGGGTGCATCCCAAGCTTTGCCAGTGGCTGCGCTCATGTGTCATACTGACCCCCTTTAGGCCCAATGGTGCCAGGAGACGTTGAGATCCAGGCTGAAAAAATGACCAGCTAGGATCACAAGCAGATCTAGCTTACAGTACAATATTTGTCCTTCTATCTTTGATCTTTCAAAAGGAGGTGTCACTTCATTTGCACCTTGTGTTTAACAAGTCGGCTTCAACGTCCCAGGATTCTCGAGTCAAAATCCAAACACGATGCCAAATAGCACAGTCATGACGGTCTCCCCACAGCGGGAAATGTTTACCATGCAGGCTGTCTGTGTTATCTCCGCAAGGTCATGCGATCCCCACAGTTGTTTGTTGACGAGATTCTGGTTGATTTATTTTCTCATCTCCATGGAGAAGCTGAAAGACACAGATTAAAATAACACAAATAATTCTCAACGGGTAACATTTCAACCTTCAGCATTTCTAAATACGGCCTCCTATCACACTGGAATGTCAAGAGCCTCTCTCTCTTGGCATTAGTTGATTTTGTTCAGTCCATGTTTTTTGTAAACCCTATTTATTTGTTTCAACAGCCTCAGAGTGTAACATTTAAAGCATGAATTGGTAGAAAAGTGTAGGCAGTCCTCCCTTAGCAATAAACAAAAACTGAGTTCATGCTTCCAACTGCCAGAGAGTAGCCCATGTCAATCACCATTACGCTCATTATCTGTGAGAGCTTGCGTCGTTTCAGATTTAACATGGATCCCAACATTTAAAACTCTATTAGGTTAATATTGCTTCGGTTGTTGATGTTGATACTTTTGATACACTTCAACAATGAAGGAAACATGTTTCACAGCACTGGTTTCAGAGAAAGGGTTTTAAGAAACACATGATGTAACCCTTATCACACAGCATGTCCGTGGCTTGTATAGCTATTTAGAGGGCCAGCCTTGACAATGTGTCCATGAAAACTATATATTTATAGATTATTAGATTAGATTATTTTATTAGGTCGGCCTTGCATTTTCCATTTTCCTTGCAACATGTCCTTAAGTAAGTTCTCTTTCAGTCATACAAGCCTGTTAAATCATTCAATTCCCACTAAGAGGCACTGCCAAACCCAACGAGGAGCAGCACAAAATAAAAACTCACATGTACCCCATGTCACACCCCTGGATCAAAGCAGTGGTGCAACTTGACTGCTACTGTGCAGTAAATCCTGTTGATACCCACACAAACATGACCCCGGGCCTCCCGTGAGGCCATAAAAACCTTTCTTTTTAGACAGCCAGGGCGCATGCCAAATGACACCCTATTCCTGGTCTACACAGTCCACTGCTTTAGACAGCGACCCGTGAGAGCTGCCTGGCATAGTTCACTTCAACAAGACGGAGGGCCCCGTTGGGGACACACCCGAAGACATTTCCACTAAAGATTCGGCTAGCTGCTGTTGGGTCAGGGCCAGGTCTGACTCCCGTAAAGTGTGATTAATTTGCATCCATCTCCCGGAGCCCCGCTGTGGAGTTGAGGTGAAATTGATTGGCCGCAAAGAGTGAGAGCCACAGGAATAGATTTTCTTTTTCAGTTGTCACAGCAACGGTCACTCTGCAATTATTTTCTGACCAGACAATAGACGGTCCATGGGCCTAGCCGTACAGAGGTTCAGCTGTTTCACCTTCTTGCCAACTGCAGAGAGACTTGGAATAGAAAAAGTTGTGTAATTTCAGGAAGTAAAAAAGATAGAGATTAACCTTTCTATAAATAGGCATTTGAACTGTTAAAATAGTTTTCAACTGAAAATTGTGCTGCAGATGTCACAGCGTGACTGATTGGCAGAGGCTTGTGTGAACCGTGAGTGAGAGTGAGAATAACTCCCTTCAGAAAAACTCTCAGCACTAATTTACATGCTCAGTGACATTAGAAAGGGGAGTACACAACATACACAGACATGCTGTCCTCTGTATGGCTGGCATCCATGATGGGTAACTCCTGTCATCAACGACAAAAATAACAATGCCTTTTCCCCCGGTAGTGGAATCCAGCCTCCACTAAACACACATATTGGGAAAAGCCAAGGGGATAAGGGAAAAGGTAGTGTACTATATGGATAGTAGGGTGCCATTTGGTACACATACCTTATCTACTACAGCTACTGTGTTTATTTTCCCTAGGAAGTGAGCCTGCTATTAAATTTGAAAGCTATCAAAGGCCTAATGGCCACAGAGCAACCACAGGGAGTTTTGGCAGGGTGCGTTATCCTTATTGTGCTGCTTGCTGATAGGACACGAGAGGATAGAGCGGACCCGGCTTCGCTACGCTGTAGCCACAACAAACAGAAGCTGATTGAGGACACTTGATGTTGGCACAGCCGGGTCTCGGCGAGGCAAACGTCAACTGGTTCGAATAGATAGATAGACATGCTTGGCTCTCATCCTGTACGCTCACCCACTGGATTCTTGAAAAGTACACATCTCTCCAAAACAATAATCATCAGCCTAGCTGTTCGTTTCTAGGTTCACTCGCATCGCGCCCTCTGAATTCCAAGCACTCATATCTCTGGTGTCCCTCTACATAACTAGGACAGCCTTACCACAATAATTTTACTATAGCAGCCGACAACAGCATCCCAGAGACAAAGTTATACGCACTGGAGCACTGGAGCCCTGAGCAGTTACACATTTGAACTCCAGGCAGTTTACAGTGCACTGGAACCGGGCCGAGTTCTGTTGGCTCCACTACTGTCCAGACATTTGGCTTCAGAGTTAGGGGCTGCAGCAGGTAGAGTGCATCATGTTGTAATATTTAAATGTTATTACAGGCATTAAATAGCCTCTTCATCAATTAGGACTGGTTCACCTCATCTGTCACATTCCATTGAACCGTTTCCAAGAGCAGACAGACAAAAGGTTAGTGATGCAAGTGTCACCAAAGCCATGTGACAAATCCATAATGGGTTAGTTAATCCAAAGGAAGTCTATTTCAATTGATGGACCTGCATATTTATCAATAAATCAATAACCATTAAAGCTGCAAAACTTAGACAAAGAGGGCCAGGAGACACTGTCTCCATCCAAAGTCAACCCCGGACAGGGCCAACAAGTCAGAAAATATCACCACCCACTTTGCCAAGCCTCAGACCAAAGGGACACCAACCAACCGCAACCGCCCTGAAAAAGGCCTGAGCATTGCCCACAGGGTTCACTCCCGTCACGTGGGTTTTAGAGATGGCATGGAGCAGTGATGTAGGATGTGGTAGGTTAGGAATCAGGGGTCAAATTAGACAAATGCAGTAGATCATAGTTGACTTAAAGCCAATTTAAAAATAGGGGTGAGTTTCCTCTATCTCAAGAGGGTCCATGATGGTTATAAAGCAGGGCTGCCCAGCCCTGTTCCTGGAGATCTACCATCCTCGAGATTGTCTTTTCAACACTAATTTAACGCACCTAACTGTAATAATTAGCTGGAGGTCAAGCTACATCAGGTTTATGTCAACTGGTCTTGGAGAGATAATCTACAGGTCAGAGTTCGCCAGCCCTGTTATAAAGCACAGCTAACCTGGTTATATAGAATGTGAACTAACAGAATCCACGGTGGTTATAAAGCACAGCTAGCCTGGTTATATAGAATGTGAACTAACACAGAATCCATGGTGGTTATAAAGCATAGCTAGTCTGGTTCTATAGAATCTGAAATACAGTAAGACAGAGTCCATGGTGGTTATAAAGCATAGCTAGTCTGGTTCTAAATATTATGAAATACAGTAAGACAGAGTCCATGGTGGTTATAAAGCATAGCTAGTCTGGTACTAAATATTATGAAATACAGTAAGACAGAATTCATGGTGGTTATAAAGCATAGCTAGTCTGGTTCTATAGAATTTGAAATACAGTAAGACAGAATCCACGGTGGTTATAAAGCATAGCTAGTCTGGTTCTATAGAATACGAAATACAGTAAGACAGAATCCATGGTGGTTATAAAGCATAGCTAGTCTGATTCTATAGAATATGAAATACAGTAGGACAGAGTCCATGGTGCAGTTTTGTTTGTGGTTTTATATGACATAATTTGGAGGATCAAGACTATTTCCAAGTTCAAAGTTTAATTATCAAATGCACCAAATAACACAGCGTCATCCTTCACAAGAATCAGATTCGGAACAGAATCAGATTTGAATCGCTTTATTTGTTCAGGAAATTGAGCAGAGTTGGACGTCAGGCATTGGGTCAATTCACTTTAACGAGTTTCTGGGAGCTTCTTGTGAGAACTGTGATAAAAAAAAAAAAAACAATAGGGATGTCGATCGAGACCGTCGAGTCCGAGACGCTCAATATTGGAAATGATTTACAGCGCAGGGAAGCCTTTTAAATCCTATTTTAATAAGCACGATCCAACAGAAATTAATTCCATAACCATTGATCCTGCATTAAAATAAACACACACATCTCCCGTTCCACGTTTTGCTGCTGTCAGGGCTGTGTCCTGCAGCTGTGTACACAATCATCTTCCTGTTTCCCGCCAACTTGGCCCCCGTAAAACGTTCCTAGTGCGCGCCATTAACATTTATGTACCTGGTTGATCTGACCGCACAGTCCCGCAGGGCTCATACACGGCTGAAAAACCTAAATGCTTGTGACCAGCTAACAAAGCGATGGTCTGACCCAGTGACCGAGTGGCCCAAGAAAGGTCGGACCAAACCACTGTGAGCACAACCTCAATTGAATGGGTAACTGTCCAAACGTTTCACTGGTACTGTGTATCTGGAGTAGAGGGGTGGGTTCTAGGAAGAAGGTCTGAAATAGGTGAAACATGACCAAATGGCAATCAAACTGATAAACACAATGCCACTTCTCTCTGGGGTGTTGCAGAACCCACAAAAGGGAATTAATAAGCTTTCAGCCAATGTGAAGACATGTAATAGCTCAAACTGAAGATGATACCAAAACAGCAGCGAGCTTTAGAAGGTCATACAGCTATGAGCTTCTGAAATAGTGGGTTCCATTTATTGGGCCTGACTTACTGACTTTCTGATTGACTGACTGGATGACTGCCTCGGTTACTGATTTATTGACTGGTCTGACTTGGCAGGATGTTTCTTTCTGTTATCATAAACTGACTGACTGCCAGAGAACTGACAATATTTTCCCCACAATAAGCTCTCAGTCTCTAAAGGAATCAGCGAGAGACTTGATATAAGACAACATCTAAACCTCTATCGTAACTGTGAGCCTCAACAACTGATCATTTATCTTAAGTGTGAGCTACTATTGTAGTTCTCAACCTCTATGGTAGGTTTGTATGTTTCTCTTCAGGGTTGCTGCAGCCTTGGTCTACTGTCCACCTCCAACCGTTTCAGGCTGCAGAAACAGTAAACTTATGTGTTGATTTCTTGTGTCTCCAGTGGCACCCTATTCCCTCTACAGTACCTTCCTTTTCACCTGATCAGTTGTAGTTCACACTAAAAGGAATTAGGTGAAATCTTGGGACGCAGTCATAATGGTAACAACGGCACACTTGCAAATCAACACACATAGTCACGTTTATGGGTTGCTGTAGTAATATTACAGCAAACATAATAATAACTCCAGAATTATTGACGATACACAGACAATTTGCATATATTTAAAGCCTATTTTCAGGTTTCAGAATTGACATTGCTACATTAGTCCCAGTTTCCGGGAGATTGATGGAGTTTTCGGGAAGACGCTCAAACATGCAAACAGAATAAGTGGTTGTGATTGTGTTGTAATGATTTGGAACAAAAGCAAGTGACAAATTATCACCTCACAGAGTTACACCGGACCCAATCAGACCCCAGAGCTAGTTATAGCACTGCCCACATCCCTATGTAAATCCACTGAACAAAAGAAGGCCTTAGAATATTGAATTCCATTGCCCATCAGCTTTAGAAATGTCCCTTTCAATTCATCAGGAAGCCGCTTCAGCCAGCTTCTAGACGAAGCAGAATGCCCAGCTCCATCTGACTGACCATGAAAGGATGTACGTTTTACAGAGCATCACAGTGGCTGGATTCCGGACGTCACATGACGTTGTGTATCCAAACACTGAGTCACCAACCACCAGGGGACACTTCCTATTATTATTCCATGTGATGTCATTGCCTGTTCCCATACACCCTGGGATAGTATGTTGCTTTGACACCTTGATGTTGACATCCATAAAAGGATTTGTGACTCAAATAAAAATGTGAACAATTCATTAACCATAGAAAGGGGAATTCCCAAACAAATGTACAGGGTTGAGGACAAGAAAATAGTGTGCCTGTTTCATTTTAATTGTAGCTCTCATGCCCAATAAGGTTGTAGTGCCCTAATTTAAACCAATAGTTTTGGTTAAATGTCCCTACTATGGCACCAAATGCTTGTGCCTTGGTGACTCAAAAAAAGCCCAAATATGCACACAATGACAAGGTTGAACATTTTTACATACAGTACAACTTCCTTTTCAATATCAGTTTTTGTTATAAAGTTCAAGTAAACAAAATCTGTCCTTCCTCTAAAACATTCAGGTTAGATGGCAGTCTTGTAATAACTGGATCGACCAGATCAGGCCAAGAAGTTGTACGGGAGAGCAGGTGGTCAGAGGATCAAACATCTCTCTGCAGAGGTGCACTCATGCCCTAAACACCTGTTGAAAGGTTCAGTCTCGCTCAGAGACTTGGCTTACACAGCACTGGAGTATGTGTGTGTCCCAGGAACACGGCGTATGGTGCAGAGCTGAACCGTGAAACAACCCTCAGGCTATAAATACTGCTTCAGCCATCCAAGCAGAAAACAAACCAACTGCTGTACAATCAAGTCAACAGTACGAATCGTAAAAGGGTTTTAAAAATCTTGAACATTTCCCCAAATTCCTTGGTTTCTCCCCGGGAAAAAAAGTGGAATACACTCAGTATCAGGAAGGAATAAGCAGCAAATCAAGAATCCTCCATCTAAGATTTTGAATAATCAGAAAATTACCAGAACGTTTGTGAACTTTTTGTAAACTTACATTTGAGATACAGTATAGCTAGCTGCACCATTACAAAGGAAACCCATTTGCAGTTCCTGGTGTCAAAAAGCTGTTTTATATATATCTGTATACACACCGATCAGCCATAATATTATGACTAATATTGTCTAGGCCCCCCTTTTCTGAACGAGGCCAATGCCATCAGGAAACACAGTTGCCATGAAAGGGTGCACATGGTCTGCAATGCTCAGGGAGGTGGTACTTGTCAAAGTAACATCCACATGAATGGCAGGACCCAAGGTTTCCCAGCAGAACATTGTCCAAAGCATCACACTGCCTCTGCTGGCTTGCCTTCTTCCCATAGTGCATCCTGGTGCCATGTATTCTTCTGGTAAGCGACGCACACGCACCTGGCCATCCACGTGATGTAAAAGGAAACGTGATTCATCAGACCAGGCCTCCTTCTATTGCTCCGTGGTCCAGTTCTGATGCTCACGTGCCCACTGTAGGTGCTTTCAGCAGTGGTCACAGGGGTCAGTACGGGTACCCTGACTGGTCTGCGGCTACGCAGCCCCATACACAACAAACTGCGATGCACTGTGTGTTCTGACACCTTTCTATCAGTACCAGCATTACATTTTACAGCAATTTGAGCTACAGTAGCTTGTCTGTTGGATCGGACCACACGGTCCTGGAGGCAGGGTTCCACACACTGTGGGAACCTAAGATGGCCGCCTTTTTGTACTGAGATGGGTGGTATTATTTTACCAGCCGCCAAGATATAATGCAACAGATACAGCTCCGGAAAAATTAAGAGACCACTGCACCTTTTTCTTTCCATTCCAAAAAAGTCGAAAATGAAGGTTCTGAGTGAACAACAGAAGGGTTAAAATGAAGAGACCACTGCAAATCAAACGCTTCTGTTCCTCACTCAAAACTTTCCACTTCAACTTTTTTGCAAAGGAAATAAAAAGGTGCAGTGGTCTCTTAATTTTTTCCGGAGCTGTATAATCAAAACATTGACATACTGTAGGCAACAAGTTCCATCGTGAGCCAACCTGGCAGAGCTAGCTATTACTGTTGAGCAAAGAGTTGTAACGGTGTACCAGTGAAACCATTACAACCAATGTAAACACGGGTTACAGTTATGTGGTTAAAACCGAGTACATGTGGGCGTGTGAACTGCCAACACCTGCAGGTCCAGGTGAGGATGAAAGCGGAGATTATTTCTATTTGTGCGTGTGACCGAGGTGTCCAGGTTTATGCCTCGTTAGCGCTGAGGTACACGCCTGCGTCAGGCATACTCATCTAATTGGGTGTTTCTGGTCTGATGTGATGTTCACACAGGTCATGGCTGTACACGCCTGATCCACGCCTCCGGCTAACCTCTCCCATCTCCCCCTCCTGCTCTTTCATTCTGTCCGCCGCTCTCTTTCTGTCACCACTCCACCGCTCTCTTTCTCTATCTTCATCTCCCTCCTCCCTCTCTCAAACGTGCACAGGCATCAAATGGCGACCCGAGGCGATACATAGCAGAAGTGAAATTGGAGCATCGTTCCCTGAGACATCCCCAAATGCTTAGAGGGAGGCAGGGCATAGTACCAGACAAACGTCCCCCTAAAACAGCTGAATAAATAGAAAGAAAACATTAAGGGGGAATAACACCGTGGCTAATTCTGACAGGTCTTTACACAAACTATCAGACTCAGGAACGTGTAAACATTATTGATATGACGAGGGCACATATTTGTCCCAAATGACGCTCTATCCCGAATTTAGTGTGCACATTTTACCAGCAACTTCCTATTTAGTGCATTACTTTTGACCAGGACTTTCTATTCAGTGCACTACTTTTGTCCAGCACTTCCCTATTTAGTGCACTACTTTGAATATTTGGCAGACGGGCGATATTCAGCTATAAGGTCAACGATCACTTGGGTCATCATAAAACAACGGGTCGTATTGTCGGGAACCTTCACTGTGTTGAGTGAAGTGGACAAAGGAATCTGATTGGACGTCAATCCTGGAAAATAACACGTCCCAAATGACACACTGCTCTCCAACAGACATTGCACTTTCAGAGCCCTTGAGAAAGGGTGCGATTTGTGATGAGCTGGGGGGAAAGGAGTCAGTGGCTTTAACGTCCATCCCCAATGGTATTCAGACTAGCAAGGGGA
>JACXGI010003728.1:29499-59976 GCA_016801175.1 Esox masquinongy
GCTTGAAAAATGACACTCACTTGACACTGAATCATGGTTGCACAGCAGCACAGATTCTTTGCCTCCTGAAGACAGTCTATGAACCGGGGGGGGGGGGGGGGGCTGTTGAGTGATGAGAATACCAAGCAGACCACAGTGGCTCCTCCTGGAGTATCACACGTAATGGTCCCTTTAAACCACTGTGTTCCCATACAGCCTCTGACATACCGCGGTCCCTCATGAGAGTTGCCGTATTACAAGAACGTTTGTTACTATAAAAGCGTTTTGTTTTTTTATAGTGTCTTATAGTGTTGTTGGGAATGTTTTGGCTGGTCAATTTGTCCTGGTTATTTCGTTTCCCTTTGACAGCAGAAAGCAGAAGGTGTTTGATTTATAGCCACTGTAAAACATCTGTTCTCAACAGGGATCCACCACAAAGGTCAAATTTAAAAAGGCTTTTCACGTCAGCCTAATATTTTAAGGTTTTCCTCTTACAGACAGGTTAACCTGTACATCAGATCTTTAGGAGAACAACATTAATTTATTAATAACCATGCGACAGCTAAAGAGATTGAAAGTCTTTGGCATCAATTTGGCAATTATGGAGAAAACATTTCACCAAATAATTACAGCATCAGAACAGAAGTAATTTGAAATTGACAGCTTGCCTCTGAGCTGCCAAATTAGCGAATAATTCATGTTTAAAAACCCCTGGCTCTCTTATTTTGCTGCAGAGTTCTGGAATGGAAATTGCAATATCTGTGGGACTACAGACTTCTATTCAATACAACCTTGGCACAGGTTGAAAACATTCTTAAACTCTATTAGATATTATCCATCACACAACACATCGAAACCAGGCCTGTGGCAACAGATCTCTTTTCCTCAGTACAGAATGACTCTCGTGGATCTGGTGAGAGCAAAGTCGTGCTGACAGGCTTTTCAGAGCGAGGCATCCATTCTACACCGGTTTAGCGATGAAGAAACAGCAGGATGACTGTGTGAGCCCACTCTGGCGGCTGACACCACCCTACAGCTCTCAGACAACATGACTCATCCCTGTTATTGTACTCGTGTATCCGGGAAAGTTTGTCTGCTGCATCACCAGCTATCGTCAGGTGACGGTTGAGTTTGCAGTGTTGTTACATGGATTAGTTCGGATTAAAGGGAGCCGTTAACGGGGTAATTTAGCCCTGGCTCGTTCTAGCCCATTACTTATCCCCCACACACCTGAAGACCACCACAAGCAGTGACACACCACAAACAGGTCCTCACCAGAACACCACGACCACAGATTCGTGTTCATCATCACCAGTGCTTAATCATTCTCACAGAATTCCACAGAAACAACGCCATATCTGAGCCTGTAGAAGCAGGTGAAACAACGTCACATCTGAGCCTGTAGAAACAGAGGTGACCAGAGCTCTTTGGTTTGTCTTTAATGTTCTCCCAGGTGAGAAAAGCAGTCATCTGTCCGCAGCCCGCCTGCCTGCCTGTCTTTCTCTGTCTGCAGTTCTGTCCCCCGCTCTGTAGTGTTTCTGTCTGACAAAATGCCCTTGTCAGTCGGTGTTTCTGTTTATTTACCAAACTGCTATTTTGACAGGGAGTCATGCTGACACCAATGTCTAAACTCCACAGTGCAATATGAGTCCTGACTGGGCCAGCAGCCACGTCTGAGGGTTAAATAATCCTGCAACAGGGCACCCAACCTCTTATTACCCAACTGTTAGATGTTGTCTGTACATGATCCACACAGACCGTTCAAATCCAATTCTTGGCCTTGAATTGTAGAGATGCTACACGGTCAACTGAACACCTGACAAACCTGGCACATGTCCACCTATCAGGACAGGCCTGACCGTTGTAACGGAACACTCCATGGTTCACAGAAATGTGTTTCCTTCAAATACTTTTGGAGCACTTGACTGAATTTCCTTGGTGCGACTGAAGCAACACAAATGAGTTACAAAAGTGCAAAGCGTGCCTGTTTAGCACTCCTTTTGAACCATAATGAAACCCCTACAAGCACTCCTTTTCTTTTTTGAAAAGAAAACCAATAGTCTTTGAACCCTAACCTGGTGGGTAGCTGTAGCGTGAAACAGGAAGGCTGTGCTACAGGGGTGTGTCTGTGTGTGTGTGTGTGTGTGTGTGTGTGTGTGTGTGTGTGTGAACAATTAGCCGAAAGAGAGCGGTAGAGAATACGACCAGGTCAAGACCGGGGTCTGTGTGTCACTACAAAGTAAAGTGGGCCCACGGTCGGGGTCGTGACCTGCTAATTGCGTGAATCCTTGTGAAAGGAGGAGACACAGAGAGCCTGGCAGTGTTGCTCCCACATGTCCTGCCAGCGTAACTTCAGATAGAAACAGCATGTAGCTGCCTGTGGCTGCTGATGGAAAAAACATCAACATTGTCTTTTAGGGTTTGCAAGAATTAGCAATGTGCAATGGGTAAAGGGATCGAGACATGAAGTGTGTTATTGTGTATAACTGTATGCGTGTGTGTGTGTGTGTGTGTGTGTGTGTGTGTGTGTGTGTGTGTGTGTGTATAACTGTGTTTTTTTTCTTCTGATCCTATTGTTTATGCTTTCCTTTGCCCAGTATCAGAAGACAGTAGCTCAGTGATTATCAGGCATAGACTACAATTTACTCTGCTGTGGGTCCACACGCACGCACATACACCAACACACACACACCCACACACACACAGACACACACACACCTCCCACAGTTCCCACTCTCCAGCAGGCCTCCAGGGTTCTCTCCAGGCAACAGAGTGGCCTGCGGTCCGCAGCGCGATGCGTCCTTGACGGATGTCTGGGGTCAGCAGGTCATAGCAGTGGCCAGGACAATAGAGGAGAGCATTTTAAGGGTAAGGCAGATAAACACAAAGGGCTAATGGGGTTTGGCCGGTGACGCACTCACCGTAGAATCCCCCCGTCCCATCACAACACCACCAGCTGGGTCCTCGGGGCTCAGACAGAGGTCAAGGGTGAGTCTGACCTCAAGGAATGTATGCCTCGCTCAGGATCACTCTCTGACACGCTAAGGCGGATGATAGTGTGTATGTGTGTGTGTGTGTGTGCGCCCGTGCGCGTGTTTGTGCGTGGCAGGTCTCTCTGAAAACATCTCATCGGCACCTGAGGACACAACTACAGATGGAAAGGAAACCTAATGAGACAGACCAGAGATATATTTCTCACGCAGCCGTACAGAATCCAGCCGTATCCTCCGGCAGCACACAGACCAACTGGACTCTATCAGAAAACAGGCACCAGGAGAGACACCTATAACTAACCCCCAACCTGAGGGCCCCTGGAGTTGAAGAAACTTAACCACCCGCCTCAATCCTCATGGGAGCATAACAGATTGTACGCCTCAATAAAGAGCGTATACCTTAATTATTCAACGTATATAATTCAACATGTGTACTATAAATTGTGTAGAGTAGTAGACAGCTAGGCACATTTACTGTAATAGACACATTTACTGTAATAGGCACATTTACTGTAATAGACACATTTACTGTAATAGACACATTTACTTTAATAGACACATTGATTGTAATAGACACATCTATTGTAATAGATAAACCTACTGTAATATACACATTTACTGCAATAGACATCTACTTTAACCGACACATCTATTGTAATAGATATAACTATACTATTATACTATTATAATATGCACGTCTACTACAACAGATCACTCTTTAGTAATAGACATGTTGATTATAATAGATACATCTATTGTAATTGATACATCTACTGCAATAGACACATTGACTTTAACCGAGACGTCTTTTGTAATAGGTCTGTAATAGGTTGTAATAGGTTACAACCTATTTTGTAATAGGTTGTAATAGGTCTGTAATAGGTCTATCAATTGCAATATTCAAATCTACTGCAAAAGATCCATCTACTGTAATAGACACATCTACTGTAAAAGACTACTCTAACAACCACTGATGGACAGCTAACTAACACACGTTGTCCGGATCTCTTTCACATTTGATCCCTCGATCCCTCATGTTCTATGTCCCTCCCTCGCCCTCACCCTGTGTTTTATCCATCTCTCAAGCTCACACTCTCTCGTTTTATGGTCTCTCTCACACACTCTCCCTTTCTCCTCCCCCCGCTCCATTAATTGGTAATTGCCCATCTACCCTGACCACCTCATTTACCAAGCAGTCGAGACACTGTCTGTTTGGAAGGTAGGGGCGGACTAATGCCTCCACTTAAGGCCCGGGCGCAGAGTTTGTAATCCGTCACATGTAACGGATTACAAAAAAACAGTAACTGTAATCCGTTACGTTACCAACGAAAATATTGTAATCGGATTACAGCTACTTTTGAAAATTACTTTTGGATTACTTCAATTGAAAAAGAATAGGTGTGCGAAATAATTTTGACACGTTGTATGTTTGAGCTTATTATTTAATGTTAAAAATACATCGTTATTTGAACCAAAATATGAATTGCGCGCCTCAGTTGTGTGTGTGATCATCATGCGCGCAAAGGTGGACGCGCATAACCAGTTTAGTGGCGGAGGAAGCGCTAGTTGAAATTTCTCCGGTTTTGGTTAGTAGGATGGCTGGTAAAAACAGTATATCTTCGATAATATTAGCCGAGTCATATAAAATGTTATTTAGTTATCTACTCGACGCATAATTCTCAGACCAATGATAGGCAGTAGGCCTACATGGTGTTATATCTTTTTCAAGTTTCAAGGTTTATTTGTCAAATGCACCAAACAACACAGCCAGGACGATTTGCACCGAAGAACTTTTACAGGAATTGTTTAATAGATTAGGCAACTATTTGTTAGATAGCTGTAACATGGCGCTGCCTTCAAGATAAAACATTATATGGAATTTACCACGACATTTGAAGAGAAAAGGTGTGTTGGGAAGCACTGCCAAAGGATTATTATTTGCATTTGACGCGGCCACATCAACTCCGTCCATACAGGTAGGCCATGTGATTCTGCTTGCTTTGCATCTCTGAAAATTGTAGTGCAGGTTTATAAAGTGCAGGCTTATAATCACAGTTTATTTCTTTCATTTGCGTTTTGAAAATCCATCACTGGTGGCCATAATAAACGCAGGTTACGTTCGCGCGGGTAAATCTTACATCTATGCGGGTGTTCACGATTGCAAACGTGCATTCGCGTGCGGGGGGATTCTGCAACATTTTGACAATGTTGGTTGTTGAGCAAATCATCAGACTACTGCAGATTTAGTTTATGCGCGAAAAGCTACGGATATCTTAATTTTTATATACAACAATGTCAATACCCTTTTCGAGTAATTTTTCAACAATGTTTTGAAGCAATTAAAAACATGAATAAAACAAATAACAGAACAGGCTTAAGCATCATTAGACTTTGGGTTATGTTCAGATAAAAAGTCAGATTCTGGAAGATCGAGGTTTATTGGATTAATTGGAATGACTGAATATCTGACAGACCTTTAGCGTGTAATGTAGAGACGTAGCCAGTGGCGTCGTTAGGCCTGGGCGTACGGGCTATAGCCCCGGTTCTTTTATGAATAGCCTGGGATCTCAAATTGAACAAAAATAATAAGAAGAAAATAGCCCCTGATCTATTAATCTATAATTCCGATCGCGCATTATGACAATGTAGACGTGTAGGCCGCTAGCGTGTACATCGAAATTTTCGTGATGTACATTCAAAACCCTGTACTTTCTGTCCCGGACGGGGCGGGGGGTGGGCTAAACACCTAATGTATTGTGATCCTAGCCACGCCTCTGGATGTAGCCCAATCATATTGAAGTAAAAAGCAATGGTTTAGAAACCCATTTCCAAAGGCACTGTAGCCTACACAACCCATAAGATAAAATGCGAATTCCGTTTTTGGCCAGCTATGTAAACTCTAACATTGATTGATGCCGCAAAAAGATGTTCAGTTGGTTATAGGCTATTCCTATTTGTTTTCCAATGCCTCTTAATATGAAAGTAATCTAAAAGTAATTCAAAGTAATCAGATTATGTCACTGAGTTTGATTAATCAAAAAGTTACGTTACTGATTACAAACGTGGACAGGTAACTTGTAACTGTAACAGATTACATTTAAAAAGTAACTTACTCAACCCTGCCCCGGCGCCTGATCTCTCTACATCTCTCTCTTTAATCACTGATCTGGGAACACATCCTTTGATATTGGCAGCGAGAAGAGAAGCAGGACCAGGACTCCAATTCCAGAAGAACAGAGAGTACTACTCCTGGGATAGTCATCACCATGTTGCCACCAGCTCCAAATCTCCAGATGACTACTATGGGAATATATTTTATGCCATGGTTCAAATTAAGAAACATCTATAAAAGCCACATGTGTCACCTTCTTATTTTTGATAGTTGAGCTGTCCGTTGGCCGAGGGGTTAAAACAGGACTGTAGCCAAGGCCCTGGGGAGCAGTCTGGTGACAGAGAGCTGAGGGATGTAATAGAGATGGAACTGTTGAAGTTGCCACACACAAACTCGCATGCATGCATACGCACATACACACAGTCACGCGCACACACACTCTCACGTGCATGTACACACACACCACACACACCACACACACACAGACTCACACAAACTGAGAGACATACAGGCATGCACACACACACACACACACACACACACACACTTGGAATTGAGGCTTCAACATTCTGTTGCTGTGACTATTAGCCCCAAAGGGGCTAGACTGTGATCCTAGACTGTGATCCTCTTCCCATTTC
Organism: Esox masquinongy; assembly: GCA_016801175.1. Classification (NCBI taxonomy): domain Eukaryota; kingdom Metazoa; phylum Chordata; class Actinopteri; order Esociformes; family Esocidae; genus Esox; species Esox masquinongy. Next base: position 36,222 of record JACXGI010003728.1, read on the forward strand.
TTTGTTACGCCATCGCTTCTGGATTAGTGGACTACGCGTTCAGGGAATATTTAAGAGCCCCGTGACATTTAGGGCCCTGTTTTTTTTGCATAGTCAAGTGAAAAAACTGCACTCTTTATACATGAGTCGTATTCTGAATAAGTCTTCCTCACAATGGGGATTTACGCAAAAAAATCGATGATGTCTGAAGATGGATGGTGCTACACTGTCAAACATAAAAGTGCAGGTGTACATTTCGATTTTTAAAATGAAAAGATTTAAATGAAGGTTACAACTCAGGACTTTCACGTGATCGCACTAACAACCTAACATTTGGAGCCCTAAACGTTTACAAGACCAAATCCCGATTTGGTGTTTTGAAAAAAAAACTGTAATTCTGTCCCTAACCAGGCAGGTAATATGCAAAATGACAGATCTTCCAGTTAACTTCTCAATTTTCTTCTCATAAAAATACAAAATCGAGGGACCTAGAACCACAGATGTAATATATGTTGCTATCCCTAGAACATCCAGAAATACATTTAGGCCATACCGAATATGATGTTAATAATTTAGACAGATAAAAGTTGGCACTGGCAAACTAGAACCTGATGCAAAATTAGAATATAAAAAACGGATGAAGGAAATGTTATCTTAAAATAATCTAGTTTACGTACATTCAATTCCAACTGACCTGTAATACTATGGCACATCCGTGTTTGTGGACTGCGGATTTTATGGCTAATCCAGGTGCACTCATTCATAATCCCAGCATTGCGGCACAGCCCTAGGTTCCTCTCTAGTGAACTCACAACGGCTCCTAGCGGATAAACTTGGAACAGCAGCAGCACGCCGCTTGGCTGAGCATAGAATCTATTCCCAAATCCCTGAAGCGCAGTTTGCGTAAAGACCACTGTTTCTTTCGCAATACGAAAACAAAATCCTGATAACAAAATTATTATCAGATGCATATGTGGCAAGAAAGCTATTAATATTTCAATCATATCATGAATTAGGATGAATACATTTTTTACAACAGTGAAGACACTTTTGGTAGAGAGGTGTTTTTATTGCTATTCCAAGTACTTTTTAAAAAAGAATTACATTTCAGACTGATGAGAAACCTAATACCGGAAACAAAGGTCTAATAAAAGTATGGATCCAGTCATGGCCTCTGGAATGTGCCGCAATATTTTTTTTCTCCATTCTCCCCCTGAAGTGCTTCTGTGTCGGACTTGGGTGCACTTAAGCCGTTCTGTAAGCTCGTCCCTTTTTCCTTCCAGCATCTGATTGGGCGAGACGCGTTCTTTGGAATTTCATGAAACTATTTAAATAGCACTTTGTCCCCTGGCTTATGAGTTAGCTTCTAGCGTCCAATACCAGAGAGAATTTACCATTAAATTAATGTAACCCAAGAAAATAACTTTCTGCATTTTTACTCGGAACCCTTTCCATTTAAAAAGACGAAACGCTTGAATCTTGTGGATTAATATCGGATTTCCATTTCTATTTGGATCTTATTATTTTCCCCAGCTGTTTCATTCAACAGGTGGGTGAGCGATATTTTGATTTTCTTTCAATAAATACAAACACATTTTTTATTTTAGTAATGTCTTTGAAGTAATGAAAAATTCATTTCATTCATTTATTTGAGGAAATAATGTTTTTTCATTGTCTATTGTGATATTTAATGTATGAAATTTAACATTTATAAATTTTTTATAGGTAAAAAACAAACAAAAAAAACAATTTTACCATGAAGTTGACGGGAATATTTCTGCTATTAATGCTTTGGACCTGCGACAGCGCACGAGTTGCAGGTGAGATAACTTGGCTGATGTGCTTCTTAAACTAAATTTAACTACAATGTTCCAGCTTGAATTTAAAATGATTTGAAAAATAAAAAAAACAGTTGGTGCATTCTTATCCTTCCACAACAATAATTTATATTTACATTTTTTAGATAAATAGTTCATTGAGCACATTATAATCCATTTCAAAGACATGCTGACAAATAATTATACACTGCTATCATCTCACAGAGAGCCGAGACGACAATAGTGTGTACGACCTGTTTGAGCTTGTCCAAGTCCCCAAAAAGAACCATGGAGTGACCCTAGTGAAGGGCGACGACCCATACAGCCCAGCCTATAAGATCCTTAACCCGGACCTAATCCCTGAGGTCCCCGAACGCAACTTCAGGGACATCATCGATTCCATCCACGCGGAGAGAGGCTTCCTACTCCTCCTCAATTTCAAGCAGTTCAAGCGAACCAGGGGTTCCCTTCTGACCGTGGAAAAGCGGGACGGATCTGGAGCCGTGTTCGAGATCGTCTCGAATGGAAAAGCGAACACTCTGGATGTGGTTTTCTCCACCGTGAATAAGCAACAGGTGGTCTCGATAGAGGAGGTGGACTTAGCAACGGGCCACTGGAAAAATATTACGCTGTTCGTACAGGAAGACCGGGCGCAGCTGTATGTGGGCTGTGAGGAGGTGAACACAGCGGAACTGGAGGCTCCTATTCAGAGCATCCTCACTCATGAGACTCCCATCACAGCTCGCCTCAGGATCGGGAAAGGAGCGGTGAAGGACAGGTTCATGGTAAGTGAAGCGCGCAACAAATAACTGACCAAAAATGTTTTAAGTTGCACAGTAATTTTATTAATTGTATTAGTAGTTTTATTAAGCGTTGAAAATTGGAATGTGAAACATTTCAGTGCATAAAAAACAATCGTGCGTGGAAACAATCGTGCGTACATGTTTGAAACCCGTTTTAAGTGATCCATAAAGTTACGTGTTTGTTGCGTAAAACCAAAGTGATAGTGTCTGTGTGATGTACTTGAGCTAAAGGGCTATCGATTCTTACAGGGGGTGCTGCAGAACGTGCGCTTTGTATTTGGAACAACTTTGGACGCAATTCTGCGCAACAAGGGATGCCAAAACTGTAAGTAACCTAACCATGAACAGAAAGCATTGCTGTGTGTTCATCCATGCATCACTGGTGGCTGTTGTAAAGCACGGCAACCTTTCCTAAGAATGTGCAGGACTGTTTAACAGCCTAGTTAACTGTTCGGGAAAGTTGCTAGCAAAGTCTAATTCACATTTCCATGGGAGGGAAGCAAACAGGTCAGTGCCCCTTCAGGGCTGGGCACATCAACTTAATTGGACATCAGGATAAGTGATGCTATAATGTTCTGCAATAGTCTCGGGTGTGATTACATATTCTACATGTGAATATCACCAACAGGCCCTGTCTCTTGTCGTGTATTTTCTACCTCTCTGCCCTATGTTGGTCAGGTCTATTGAAAATAATTAAGTACATTTTATTTCCTGGTTTAATAAAAGTAATACAACTCCACTGTGCAGTGCTCTAAACAGCCCCTCTTTGTGTTTTTCTTTGCTCTCTCTCCTCCCCCGCGTTTTCTCTCCCGCCCTCCCTCAGCGGTTCTGACTGACAGAATTATCATTATGGACAACCCGGTGAATGGGTCCAGCCCTGCCATTAGGACAGACTACACTGGCCACAAAACCAAAGGTAAATCCAAGGGGGGGGGGGGGCTAATGGGTTGGGAGCACCACTAAACTACTGGTTGAACTCAGTCTACCCCCCCACCCGAAACATGGTTACACTTTCTATATGGAGGAATAGTATATAATGCCATGAAATGGAATAGCATATGACGGAATGAACTGGAACGGAATAGAATAATAATATGCTGTAGAACACAACTGCTCAGAATAGTAGAGGGCAGACCGGGATAGATTAGACTGTAGGGAGAAAGTTCTATCCTACTCTAATGAGTTTGAGCGTTTGTCTGGAGAGGTATAGATTGGTTAACGTTGGCCAAGAAACCGTGGACCACGTGCATTGATGTTACGTCTCCCGTTGATCCAGACCTGCAGATGATCTGTGGGTTCTCCTGTGAGGATCTGGCTGGGATGTTTAAGGAGATGAAGGGATTGGCAGTGGTGGTGAAGGAGCTTTCCAATGAGCTGCGTAAAGTGGTAAGGAACTACACCAACAAATGAACACAGGGACAGACACACATAGGTTTTACTGTAAAGGTTAGGGCCGACAATTTAGTACCATTAAAAAACAAACATTTTACCTAAACCTAACCTTAACCCTTACCTTTACATTAACCCTAACTTTTATGCCGGACCAAATCCTAACTCCTAAACCTAACCCTTAATGCCACAACTCAATTAATAACCAGATTCTATGCCTAACTCTAAACAAACCCTAACCTTAACACCAGTTCAGATACAGCTTCTTGTTAAAGTGAGGACCGGCCAAATGTTCTCATTTTGCATGAGGACCATCTATCTTTACTCACATAGAAGAACAGGGACACGCAAACACACAACAGACTGATGAACCTGGATCCTGACACCCGTCTGTCTGTGTTTGTAATGAGTCCCACAGAGAATATTTACACAAGTGACCCGATACTGAGCATTTCTCCGGCTAATTCGCGTTTGGGACAGAGCCAGCGTCGGCATGTGTTTCTTACGGCTGATTGCTGACCATGTCAAACTGCATTTTGACAATAAAAGTAAAACCTCTTCGAGAGGGCGAATCGAGTTTGTGGATCTGATGCCCATGTGGGTCTGAGTAGGCTATTCTGAGACAGCATGTGTGAATTTGAAATCACGTGTGCAACTGAAAAGTTGTTCAGTATTTATTCATATGAGTGTTTCATAACAATCACTGATTCATATCAATCACGGCAGATAGTGGTTAGAATTTTGGGCTAGTAACCAATGGGTCACTAGTTCAAATCTCAGAGGTGAAAAATGTGCAGACGCGCTCCCGACTAACAGAGCAGACCCCTGGCGGCTCCTGCATGTCGCTCTGGATAAGAGCATCTGCTGCGGCAGACGACAGAAACGCTGACCTGTCTCTCTGCTCCATCCTCTGTTCCCTCCAGAAAGATGACAACAAGCTGCTAATATCCAGAATGGGAATCCACACTGGTGTCTGCCTGCACAACGGTATCATCTACAAGAACAAGGCAGAGTGGACCGTGGACGACTGCACAGAGTGCACCTGTCAGGTAAGGATTGTTGTCAGGTGTGTGCGTGTGTGTGTGTGCGTGTGTGTGTGCGAAGTCAGTCCCTTGCAAAACCCCACACTCGTCGCCACGCGGCAGGCACAGCGCTAGCTACTTCAGACCTCTTTGCCCTGTTGTCAGTAATTGGTTGGGTGGGCGAGGCTGGCAGCATGCCAACAAGCCAACCAACGGATGCCATAGCAATCTGACCATGGCCCATGCATGCCACAAAACTGAACACTAAGATCACATTCTGCCATTTATTTTGCAAAGTCCTTTTTAAGCCCTTTTCCCTGTACAGTTAACTGCTTGTGACGAGAGCACTATGCACTATGTAGTGCACTGCTCAGCACCACTCAGCTCGTTATTAACAAAGGAACAGAGCAAAACGCCCGCTTCAGCTCAGACAAATAACTCACCGGTAGTAAGACGTCCATACAGTGGTCATTCAATTAAAACAAACACAGGCAATACTGTGGAACCACCAGGGACATCTTCCTGTTTGAAATACCCTTGGGTCCACTCTCTCTTTCTCTCTCTCTCTCTCACCCTCTCTCTCTCTGTCTCTCCCAGTCTCTCATTCCTCTGTTCTCTTTCTCCATCTGACCCGGTTCTGTACGTTTCTCTACGTCCCCCTGTAGAACTCTGCCATCGTGTGCAGCAAGATGTCCTGCCCCTTGATTCCCTGTGCCAACGCAACTGTGCCTGATGGAGAGTGCTGCCCACGCTGTGGAACACGTGAGTGCTTCCTGGTCCTTTCTCCAGAGTTCCAGTGTTCCAACCCTAGAATTAGAATGAATGGCTGCGTTTGCAAAGTTCTCTTTGTTTGATTCGTAGTCTATTCAGCAGCCAGGAACTAATATACCTGCACAAACAAAGGTTTACCTCATGTTCAATGCAATACATATATGAATGCTGCATGCTGATTGTAAAGCCATGAATGGCCCGCGTTGTCCTGAAGCTTATAGCTCTGAGACAAACAGTCCGTTCAAAACAACACTCCATTTACTACCTGCTATTCGGACCTTCTTGACCGAATAACGCGCGAGGCCCACAACCATTTTTGGGGATGAAATGCTTTCCATTGAAGAAAAGCAAATTCATTTTGAGGGTGATTTAAACTCTTAGCTTGTCAGTGTATGAAAGGGCTCTTGTGTGGGAACATGCTCTGTCCAAAAACATCTTTTAGTCTTCAACTTGTAATGGCTATAATTGGGTCAAATTGGTTAAAGTGGGACAGAATAATGGGTTGCGCTGCTGAACGAAGCCAAAGGAACAAAGTGACATTTCCCACATACCTGAGAGGCCATATGTAGCACCAAGCTTATCACCACCAAGGTCACGAAAACGTAGGACGTATGGTCAGGTACCCTAGTTTGATCAAATTAAATGTAAAGTTACAACAGTCAATGCGGGTTCCCTGTCCATTCAGTAGACTTCTGAAAGCACGCACGCACGCACGCACGCACACGCACACGCACACACACACACACGGGCTAAATCGATTCCATTAGATCTGGACCCACATTCAGAAAGGGTCTTAGGGTAGAAATGCTGATCCAGTAGCAGCTTTTAAGCTTTCCATATAATTGTACTATAGCAATTTTTACCATAAATGCAAAGAAGAAAAAAAAATCAGTGCTCCACCTTTGAGATGCTTTTTAAATACAGGGCCTGTGACCTTTGAGCATTTTCAGAGCTTTTCTAAAGGTGGGGGAGGATGACTTTCAGCAGCTGAATAGCAGTCTCATTGTTTCCCTTCTCTATTCCCCTCTCCCAATTTCTACCTTTACCTCCTTTCTCCCCCCTTTCCCTCCCTTCCTGACTCCCTCCACCTCTCTTCTTCGCTCCTTCCTTCTCCTTTTCACTCCCTCCCTCCTCTAGCGAGTGACTATGCGGAGGATGGCTGGTCTCCGTGGTCTGAATGGACCCACTGTTCCGTATCTTGTGGGCGGGGCATCCAGCAGAGAGGCCGTTCCTGCGATCGCATCATCAACAACTGTGAGGGAGCCTCCATCCAGACCAGGGACTGTTACCTTCAGGAGTGTGACAAACGCTGTGAGTCTCATTCAGACAATACACAACAAATCCTGATGTTTGAGACATAATACCCACAAATGAGCCATGCAGAGACAAAAAAAACGACAGATTCCTCATTAAAGTAGCCTGCACCTAGCTTTAGCTAGCCAGCAACTGAAGCGTTGACTTCACACAGCGAGGAGTGTTCGTTAACCCGTCTTCATTCAACAGTGACCCATAGCATGACAATTACCCATGACCGAGCAAAGAAACTCGTTGATCCCGGACCCCTAACCTTTGACCTCTGATCTGTGACCCTCCCAGTCAAGCAGGACGGGGCCTGGAGCCACTGGTCCCCCTGGTCATCTTGCTCGGTCACCTGTGGGGGGGGCGTCATCACCCGCATCCGCCTTTGCAACTCCCCCACACCCCAACTGGGGGGAAAGGACTGCCAGGGGGAAGGAAGGCAGACGGAGAAATGCACCAAGTCACCCTGCCCTAGTGAGTAAGACCAATCATAAAGCCCGTCATGTACCAAAACCTTCTCCATCTTTTCATGCACCATGCACACTATATTGTTGGCGGTCAAAGGCTTAATTTCAATCCCAATTTCATGTCGTACATGTTTACTTTCTCTGGCTATCAGACCTTCTGAGCTTCTTGTTTGGTAAAATAATGGGAATAAAACAGTGTAAAACAAACTGTCAGCCAGCTTTCTTGCCGTTGTGGCTCTACACACCACCAAGAACACCATATTGACCGCACTCAAAATTCAAAGTATTTTCGGAATTTCGGCGCACCTTTTTAATTGTCTGCAAATGGAACTGAGCCCATCCCTGGCATTCACCCACACTGACACAGTCTCCCTGTTCTTCCCTGTCAGTCAATGGTAACTGGGGTCCCTGGTCGCCGTGGGACATCTGCTCTGCCACCTGCGGGGGAGGATCTCAGGCCCGTAAACGCCTCTGCAATGACCCTGCCCCACAGTACGGAGGCAAGGAGTGCCAGGGTGATGCCAAGTCCACTCAGCTGTGCAACAAGAACGCCTGTCCCATTGGTGAGTAGGTGTCTGACACCTGTGGCCACTTACACTAAGAGTACTCGCAGTGTCCCATCCTTGCCTAAGGGGCTCTTGTCTAAGGGCACAAGGCAGCCATTCCGGGTCCAGTCAGGTCACTTGAGATGAGACTCTCTGAGGTTGATGTGGTCAGTTCTGTGGACAACAAACTACATCAATCACTGGGAGCTCTTTGTAGTCTACTTGGTGCTTCTTTTTTTATCAGAAGCTCTTATCAAGAACAACTGTAATGCAATTCGCTCATCCTCTTACCTGGTCTGTTTGAGATGCACTTGTACCTGGTTTTCTGTGAATAAACTTGTTGAAACCCATAATGCCCTATCTTGTTCCCTCCCTCGAGGAACTGGAATTGCGAAACTCCTTTAAAGCCCTTGTTCGTCTGTCTCTCCTCAGATGGCTGTCTGTCCAATCCTTGCTTTGCTGGGGCCAAGTGCACCAGCTTCCCCGATGGAACGTGGAAGTGTGGGAAATGCCCGGCAGGCTACTCAGGCAACGGCATCAAATGCAGTGACGTCGACGAGTGCAAAGAGATTCCGGATGCGTGCTTCGTGTTTAACGGAGTGCACCGCTGCGAAAACACTGACCCGGGCTACAACTGTCTGCCCTGCCCCACCCGCTACTCTGGACCTCAGCCCTACGGAAGAGGAGTGGAGGAGGCAGTAGCCAAGAAACAGGTCAGTGGCAGGACACTACCTATGTCAGTTGCTTAACTGCTGCGACGATAATCCTGTCGTACACTCTTTCGGTCCTCGGTTCAATTTAGAGCTTCACGAAAAGACTAGATCCCTTCACAGAGCTAGGTTGTTATCGGCCCTGATCTCTCAGGACTTCTCGACTGCCCGGGAGAGCCTTTCGGTTCTGGCCACGGTCGGCAAAAGCGGGGAGTTTCCTCGACCATGTGCCCTGGCTGTTCCGCTCAACTCAACCATTTCTTTCGGCAGGTGTGTACACCGCGCAACCCCTGCCTGGACGGCAGCCACGACTGCAACAAGAACGCCCGCTGTAACTACTTGGGACACTTCGCTGACCCCGCGTTTCGCTGTGAGTGCAAGCCTGGCTACGCCGGGAACGGGCACATCTGTGGGGAGGACACCGACCTGGACGGATGGCCCAACCAAGACCTGGTCTGCGTGGAGAATGCCACCTACCACTGCAAGAAGGTATGTCTGTCCCTGACCCGTGCACAGGCCCTTGAATGGATCCCGCTCGGTCCAGCATTGAATACCTGGTGAAGAACTGTCATCTTGAGTGATGTGTCAGTGCTAACTACATTTACATTTGACATATTTACAGAAAAACCAGTGGTATATTGGATATTCAGCGAGACTGACGCTACAGTTGCAAAAATCCATTTGAATATTTTTCATGCTTGTTGTGCGCCTTGTCTCAACCTCATGACGTAACCTCTCGTTTGCAGGACAACTGCCCCAACCTTCCCAACTCGGGTCAGGAAGACTACGACAAGGACGGCATTGGCGACGCTTGTGACAACGATGACGACAACGACAGCATTCTTGACGACCGGGTGAGAGGAATTTATTGGTCGGTTTAGTAACTGACAATCATGACGTTTTAGGCATTAATTTAGTCTGTGTGTGTGTGTGTGTGTGTGTGTGTGTGTGTGTGTGTGTGTGTGTGTGTGAGTGTGAGAGTATGCACGTCCTGTTTTAGCTGTGAGCCATGAATGCGGTTTTACATTCATCATTGATTCTGTGTGAGCAGGAAAGCAAAAAGAAAATAAATAAAACGTTTATTTGCTCTCAGAGCCAAACCTCAAATTCCAACACAGAGGTACTATACCAACCTGAAGGAGGGACAGTGTGATCTGCTAGTCCTAACGTTATATTTGGGATCGAGCCTAAATATAAAACACACTTTCATCAAAGGTTCTCTCTCTCCCTGTATGACGCACAGACCGAAGCAAATGAAAAGCAAAGAATTTATTCATTAAATTTATTCATTAGGTTAATGAATAAATGTTGCCTAATTAGGCATTGGACAGTGGAGTGATTCTTCCACGTATCGGACTGAGATTGAACCTCTCCACCCCATCTGTGTCCCTCTCCCCCAATCTCTCTCTCTCCCCCACATCTCTTCCTCTCTCCCCCTTGTTCTGTCTCTCTCTCACTCACCCAGGATAACTGTCCATTCATATACAACCCCAGGCAGTATGACTACGACAGAGACGATGTCGGGGACCGCTGCGACAACTGTCCTTACAACAGCAACCCTGACCAGACGGACACGGACAACAACGGGGAGGGGGATGCCTGTTCTGTTGACATAGATGGAGATGGTGAGACTGATGAGAAGGGTCCAACTGCAGACAGGCACTCTGGGCTGGTGGGCGGGGCTTGGGCACTCTGGGCTGGTGGGCGGGGCCTGGGCACTGTGGGCTGGTGGGCGGGGCTTGGGCACTGTGGGCTGGTGGGCGGGGCTTGGGCACTCTGGGCTGGTGGGCGGGGCTTGGGCTCATTGGAGCTTTTGAATGGGACTTAATAGTCCCCTACTCAGGCCTGACACTTTACAACACACAAACACAGTCTCATTGAATAATCCTGCATATTAGGACCTGGCGAATAATACGGACCAATAGATTTATTTTAACCAATCCAACTCGATGTGTATGAGGGCGAAGATTTGTCATGACGGGGTAAATATACTCATTAAAGGCAGTGAACGCTGGCACCGCACTAGTTCACTAGTTACACACTCCATGACACGAGAAGCACCCCCCCCCACATCTTCTCCCCAGTAAGTCATGTGATTGGTTTGACAGGTATTCTGAATGAGAAAGACAACTGTCCGTATGTGTACAACGTGGACCAGAGGGACTCTGACCTGGACGGAGTGGGAGACATGTGTGACAATTGTCCACTGGAGCACAACCCTGACCAGGTGTGTGAATTCAGTTTTACTGGCCCCTTCTACACACACACACACACACACACACACACACACACACACACACACACACACGCCAGTCCCTATCACTCCAGGTCGCATCACAATATTAAGGTGGAGCTCAGTCCTCTGGGGAGCTCGGGGGAAATAGATGAAAGCCGGATAGAGATTAATGGGGAGACTTTCAACGGGGCTTTGCCATTGGCTTTGACTGCGCCGATGGAAGGCCGGAGGGGTGGAGGCCATGGGATAGGGTGGGGCCGTCTGGTTATTACCCAGGAATGGGCTCGCCCCTGGCTACTGGCACACCACCAACGTGGATCCCACCTGTGCCACGCCTCGCAGACCATAAGGAATGTGTTCGAAACAGCGGGACGTGCCTATCTCCCGGATTTTTCCCCCACTTTCCTCCATCACTACCTTTTGCCTCACTGAATTCCTTGCCTTGTGCGGGACAGTCAAATGTGTGGAGTCAGGCAGCAGGGACAGGAGATTTATGCCTGCAGGGGAATGGCTAGCATGCTTTTTTCTGTGGAATACTGGGCGCAGTGGAGCAGAGGCAAGGGAGGAGGGGGGTGGAGATGAGGGGGCGAGGATGGGTGTGTTCAAGGGTACTTTAATCATAAGCAAATTAATAGCACTAGCAGAATTTGGACAAATTGACCTTGGCAGGTTTGTAGAGGCGAGAGGCATTGAAGCCTGGGGATAGTGTGTTATAAAAAGAATGGGAGGACAAGGCGAGGAAAGGAAAATGAAACATGTTGAACTGCACAACATGTTGAAACTGAGCGTGCATACAGCCTCATTACTAGCTGAATAAAGTTATTCTCTTGATCATGGTTGGATTTTCGTGTCGGCACCGACTGAGATCAGCTTACCCACCTCCTTAACCTCAACAAAAAGTAGAATTATGACAAATAACATGAACTCAATGCAGATATCAACATCTCAGTGGATCTAACGCATCATAATCGATAACATTAGCTAGCATGAATGCCATCGTTGTAGACCCCGGGAGGAATAGTCACTCTTCTGGCAAAAGCTAATGTCGAGGGTCCAAATGAACTTCGGGTTAAACTTCAGAGATGCCGGTTACTGATGGGGGAAATTTCTCTCTCGTCAGTTGGACTCCGATGACGACCGTGTGGGTGACAAGTGCGATAGCAACCAGGACATTGATGAAGATGGTCACCAAAACAACCTGGACAACTGCCCCTACATCCCCAATGCCAACCAGGCCGACCACGACAAGGACGGCAAGGGAGACGCTTGCGACCATGATGACGACAATGACGGGATCCCAGACGAGAAAGACAACTGTAGACTGGCCATGAACCCAGATCAGCTGGACTCTGATGGTAAGCTGGGAATAGGCAAGGAGAAATGGTGAACAAATCGTTAACTGTAATCTTCAATGTAGCATCCAAATTAACTGATTCATATTCTTGCTGATTAGGGCTTTGACAGTTTTAGCTTTAAAAGGAAGAAAGAAGCTGTTTGTTGGATGAATATTCTTTGCCTTTTAACAGGTGACGGTCGAGGGGACGCTTGCAAAGATGACTTTGACCAAGATAACGTGCCTGACATCTACGATGTATGTCCTGAGAACTTCGACATCAGCGAGACAGACTTCAGGAAGTTCCAGATGGTTCCTCTGGACCCCAAGGGGACATCCCAGATTGACCCCAACTGGGTGGTCAGACATCAGGGCAAAGAGCTGGTGCAGACAGTCAACTGTGACCCTGGCATTGCAGTTGGTAAGTGAATTGGTTGGTTTGATGGGTGGTTGGTTCATTGGTTGATCAGTTGATTGGAAATTCCGTTGGGTTGTTAGTGAATGATCAGTTGATGAAAGGACTTACCCTGACATGTTAAGACATCTCAAAATGAACCAACATCAAACAAAGACCTGGTTGGCATTTTCACTCCATTTCTCCATTCCCAGGCTTTGACGAGTTCAACTCGGTGGACTTCAGCGGCACGTTCTTCATCAACACAGAGAGGGACGACGACTATGCTGGCTTCGTGTTCGGCTACCAGTCCAGCTCCCGGTTCTATGTGGTGATGTGGAAACAGATCACGCAGACCTACTGGAACAACAAGCCTACCAAGGCCCAGGGCTACTCAGGGTTATCCATCAAGGTGGTGAACTCCACTACCGGGCCTGGCGAGCACCTCAGGAACGCTCTGTGGCACACAGGCAACACCCCGGGACAGGTATGGCACGCTCCTAACTCCCTCGTGCACACGGACGAACACACAAATGCAAGTAAACACACACAGAAGGAAAACAGGGGCACTGCGCTACCTAACTTTCCTGCTGTTTTTTCCGTTCCTCTGCAGGTGAAGACGCTGTGGCACGACCCAAAGAACGTTGGCTGGAAAGACTTCACTGCCTACAGGTGGCATCTGATTCACAGGCCGAGAACCGGTCATATAAGGTAAGCGCTGAACCGTTGGCCCATGAGATTAAACAGGAACATTGATTTAAACCTTGAGAATACATTTTGTGTTTACCTTTATTTAATCAGTACAACATTACCACATTCAATGTCATCAACAGAACCACCTTTATGCGGCATTTGGGAAACATAAACACTTCTTATGAGAGTGAACATGTAAAAAACACTTACTGACTTACTGTACTTGACTTTAACTACTACCTCTAAATAGGTTTTCCGTAATTGCGTGTTTATATCGTAGGACCAGTTGCGTCACATATCGTCTTGTCATTGTTTCAGAGTGGTCATGTACGAGGGTAAGAAGATTATGGCAGATTCCGGGAGCATTTACGACAAAACGTACGCGGGTGGAAGATTAGGACTCTTTGTCTTCTCACAGGAGATGGTATACTTCTCAGACCTCAAGTATGAATGCAGAGGTAAGGAACAAGGACTTTCTTTTGACTTCAGAAAGAAAAAACTCTTTCAAATTACAAATGACTTAACCTGACGCTTTCTCTTTGCATAACTTGGTGTCCTGTGTGTTCTTCTTTCCAGATGCATAATTGCACGGGGCAGCAAGCTCTTGGAACAATGCACCTTTCTGTACAAATATGAACAATATGTTTTCTGATGCAAAGTCCAGGGACCGATTTATTTTTTCTGCTACTCTTTCTTCTGCGTCACTCACACTGGTGGGACCAAAGGCAGGGGACCTGGTGTGGTCAGCCTCAGGGTAAATTTGATGCTGGTTTGGACAGAGAACCATCCGGCGGACTGCCAGTTTGAGGTTCAGAAAGGCCCTTTCCAACCCACCCAGAGCAGGTAGAACCAACAAACGGCCCCTTTGCTTTGTCTGAGTGGGAGATGAGTGACCACCAGTGATGCCCAACCGACAACTGGCCGATCTCTCTCTGACCTGAAAGACCTCATTCAGCTCTGTGCGGGAGAGGTTTCCCGTAGATGATTATGCACTTCTAAACAGTTACATCTCTTTCTCTCCAGTTCTATACATATCTTTTTCCAGAATGTACACCCAAAAAATAAAACATATTGTTCCATTAATATAAAAACAGATCTACCCGGGTGTAGATTGAGAACAATGTGATTCTACGAATTTGGTTTTTGGCTTAAAGGTTGATGAAAGCAAAACAACAAGATTCGGAGGGATGATGACTTTGTGTGGCTGTGTGTTTGTGTGTGTAAATAAGAGGACAGATACTGCTTGCTTTTACCCGTCTATATGCCTGACTTTAGAGAAAAGTGTTGCTAAGACAAAAGAAAACAAACAGAAATTAAAATGAGCCAAAATACAGGATTGCTTGTAGGTTTTGTGGCTGGCATTAGACGAATATTGTTCAGTTCAAACTGAACATAGTATTACTCAGGGTAAGATGGGAGAAACCATCTTAGCATTTTAAAACATTGCAGAATAAGACATGGGAGAACCATGTAAAAAAGGCATTGCCATTGCCAGTAAGTACAAGCCATTCTGTCCATGATGACACTTGCCAAGTTGCCATCCCTAGTGAAAAAATATATTTTTTTAATCATGATTTTGAACTAACAGGATTTCTTTTAGCTTTTCTTGTAGGACCAGACTAGCCTGTTTTCAGTCTCCAATGTAAAAACACCAATGAGAATCATGCAAAATGGTTCCACGTCATGAAAGAAAAAATCCTAAAGGATTAATTTAACTAGGGATTCTAACATAAGATGTTAAAAACCACAATTAAATAGTTATTTTCCAATGGATGGTTTATGCTAAAGATTTTAAAACATTGAACAGGGGGATCTCCCTCATCTTCAGAGGCTTTAAATTGTGTAAATAAAAGTCTTCATTTATTATCTCTTGCCTACAGTGTAGGTACCAAACAGTGGAAATACTCTGAGAAAGTGAGAGATTCCCCTGATTGTTCCAGACGTAAGCCGACAGAGTCAGTCAGTCTGGTGTCCTTCGGTGTCAGAAGTAAGATCTGCAATGTCTGATGTCACCTATCCTCCTCTGGAGGAACCATTTTAGGAATCAGAATCCAGCCATGGGTAGAACTAGGGCTCTTGGTGTGTTTTGTATGTGACATTTGTGCCTTGTCTCTTGAGAGAGATGCAAAACAAAATACATCTTTGATGTACAATTATTACCTCAATGCTGTTGTATAATGAATTTGCTAAAACAAAAAAAAAATGTTTGAAATTCCTTCAGAATCCAAATTGATTGACATCTAACTGCCTCTGTAACATCACACTTTAAAATAGTATTACTTTTCTTTTTAAAACAGAAATACCCCCTATACAACAACCCCATGCACTAAATGCAGTGAAATGGGAGAGTTTGTTTTAATATTTTATTTTTTGCTTTTATGTATGTCCTTTGTCCAGTGCTCTTTTTAATGGATAAATTGTTCTGTTTTGTCTTCGCTGTTTTGTGTATGAGAGGTCGATTCTTGTGTGTAGATAAATGCTATTTAAATAATTTATCAGGATTCGCTGCCTAAGAAAGGGGGCGTGTCCGTATGTATAAACCATTTGCACACTGACACAAGGATGTTCTGTTCTTTATCATTGTAATGTTTTTGTACCATTATTTTTGTACAATTTAGTGATGCTTGTTATCTGTAAACATTTTTACTTAGTTGTACAATCCAAAAAATGCTGTTTTTATCCATGGCAATTATTTTGTTACATACTTCGGAAATAATAAATAGTTGTTAAAAATCACTCTTAGTCTGCATGGATTCAGTCCTTTTGCTCCAAGGTCCTTGCTACGGAGTCACATTTCCCTCATACATCTCATTTACAGTATATACTCAACTAACCACTATGCTACTCATTTTTAAAACACTCTAGGTGATCAGAGTCTGCGGGTGATCAGAGTCTAATACGAAATACAGCCTGTTCTCCGACACACGTTTCCCGGGCCACATGAGGAATGTAGTACGGTTCACCGCACTGACCTTTGATCGCCGTAGTCGACCCAGACCATTGGGAATAAATGTTAGCACGGACAGAATGAACGCCACCAAGACACCACTTCCTCTTCTGACGCTGAGTCATCGATTAGAACCATGACATCATTTCATAAAAGCTGCTGGCAAATGTCCATCTGACATCCATGCATGACATAAAGGAGGTTGTGTTGGTTAGGCCAACCTGCATGGGGACAGAGAAACAGTCCTATTATAACAGGTACTTCTTAACGCTTGTAAATGATGTGTCTTTTGAAGTCCGAACCTGTCAGGATAAATACAGGGTATCAACAATTGGTCCTAATATGGGGTCTAAATGTGGCCACCGGATCAAAGGTCTTCCCATCCACCCATGAATTACTGGACCTTCTACATCTCTGCGGTTGGTTTATGCTCTCTGCATTTATGTAATTCAGCATACGAATGAACACACCACTCCCTCACCGTCTGTTGCCTAAGCAACCACCGTACTCTGTGGTAAAAAATACATACAGGTGCAAGTTAAAGATTCCACAAGACGAAATTGGACTCATACAATTAGGTACTAAAATACAGTACATCTGTCACTGTGTGTAACAAAATAATAGCTCTATAAAAACAGACACGACCCTCCAATGGACCCCACTTCCTTAACCGCCGCAGAGTTCGAGGCCGAGGGAGCACCATAGAATAGAGTTCCTGGGTCTGTTTGTGTTCATAAGGAACCCACTCTACTCATTCATTCCAAAATAGATTTACATTAAGCACAATGTTTTCTTTATATATAGATGTCGGAATGTTCTGGTCTGGCTCCCAGCCTGTAGCGGCATTGAAAGATAAGAACGGTAAGATCAGGCAATTTGTGAAGTTCAGTTGAAAAACATGTTGTTAATCGCACCTGTATGTATTTCTGGACGTTTTAGAACTTTTAGAAAAATATTAAAGTAACTTGCCACTATGGCGTCTGGTGGTGAAAATGCAAAGTTATATTTAGCCTATAAGAAACCCAACATAGACCACCCTTTTTTGGTATCGGGTACTCCTTACATCCTTTCCTTCCTCCTCGCGGGCTTAATAAGATCCAACTAGATAAGAAAGCCAAAGTTCCATTCCCTCTGACCGTCTCATCCAATGGGTTTTCAGATTCAGACAAAGGAACACTTGAATGGCGCAGCAGTAATGTCAATGCCTTGCGGTTACCTGCCCCATTGCAAGACCAGTGTTTGAATCCTGCTGACGGATAAGTGCTGCAGTCTGGACAGTGCAATTGGCCAGCGCTGTCCGTTTTTGACGGGGTTTAGTGATAAAAGTGACAGCTTCGTTACTTTGTGAAGTGCACAGTAACGCTATCCTCCCTTGCACTCCTTTTAAAAAAACTATAATCTGTCACACAGCATAGAAATACACATTTATGGGTTGGACACTGCCGTACATTTCGAAAATGCAAGGGACTACAGAAGCCTCTTTGCGCCTGCGATGACAGACGACCTCTGTCACGGACGTGCGTAAACACGCGTTTGTTTTTATTACCTTTGGAGGGGGCGTCGGAACGTTAGCACGTCAGGGCGCACCGATTAGAATCGTCACCCGAAGTTGCACCAGTTTTCCCTCATTAGTCGGAAGCGGTTTCACCTGTGCTGAACCAGCTGATACCTGTTGCTGGCACAGTGCTTCGGTTGGATTGAGAGAACGACAACACTTATTGAGATAATACAAGCCTGAAACTTCCGTTCTCCCTCCCTACCCTAAATTGGGGTGGGTATTTATATTGGGTCGCTTTTTAAGGAGCAGGTTTAGTAGGCACACAGGGTGGTTATTTAACTGGACACCCCCATCAGTATCTTTCAGAATCCCATGTAAAAAAAAATAAATATGATTTAGGTTTGTTGAAGTGATTACGTTTTTAATGCCCTTTCTGTTTGATTGCCACCTTTTGGTTGGTCGTTAGGAAACAAAACATGGCAATGGACGTCCGCAGGCCACCATGCTCTGTTTTCAGAGATAAACGGGTGTGAGAGGATTTTCAGACAAGTGATCTCCTGTGTTAACTTTTGTATATATTTTTTACAACAGGACGGGTGTCCTCTGAGTCTGAATATCAGTGGCAATTAATGGGATCATTTTAGTCAGTCTTGTAAATTTGATTCCACTCATGATTTATACATTCCTATGGGGACAGTTCGGGACTATTAATAAGTGACAAACTGGCTAACCAAAGTCAAACCGGTTTGGCCTCGGTCAAACAATTATATGTCTGGCTCTTCCCTCCTGCAAACACGAGACGACCACAGCAAACGGTACTCTGAAACCTCATGATCTCATGTTTTGAATTTAGTCATGACTGCTAGCATTTATTACTGAACCAAACTTAAAATAAGAATAAGTTCTAGGGAAAAAAGTTCACCCTCCTATTAGTACCATTTAGAAATGATCGTTCCAAAATCAAAGATGACAGTGCTCTGATCGATTGCTAGGAATCCCAAAACCAGTTAGCTTTCTCTCAATGTTTGAAGCCCATGAGGGCAATGTAAATGCAAAAGCAGGTAATATGTTAGTAGTCCTCTAACTACCTTGGCCTATGGTTACACCAAAATGACAACACCACAGCTACAAAACGAGTGCCATTAATCCAATAGATTACAATTATGTCCTTGTGATATAATCCAAAGACTTCTTGGCAACTGTCCTAATGATCTTATGCCTCCTTACCTAGAGTCCTCGTAGGTCACCCTTGAGGCAGAACAATGGACTGTGTGTTTTGGCCGATAACAAAGAGCTTTACTTTGTTTGCATCCCAAATAGTCCCCTAGCTCCTTTTTAGTGCACTACATTTGAGCAGTGGCCCTCTGGTCAAACTTAGTGCACTGCCTAGGGAATAGGGTGCAATTTGAATCATGTTCTGTGAGTTTTGTCCAAAAAGAGGATTTATGACAGTTGAGCCACATGACCTTTTAACCGTTAGCTAACTACACCTGGTGAGTCCAAACAGGAAGCGGAGTGTTATTGGAGAAAAAGATGACTCGGTTCAACCTTTTTCAGAAAAAGGGTGAAAGATTGTCAAAAACATCTCATCCAGAAGATGCTGAAGATCAGATAAGGAATTCCAACCTTTGCGTGGGTCTCCATTCAGCGTAAGAAAACAACACATCAGATTCAAGCCAGGGAGATCTACATTCCTTTGGATCCTTTGCAACAACAGAACCTTTGAATCCTCTACCTTTGGAAAACTGACTTTGACTTTGTACGTTGCAGATATTTTTTTTCAGTTTGATACTTGAATCACCCCGGCATATAAAAACGTAGTTCATAATAAATATATTTACCATTCCATTGTCATAACTGATTTTTTTTTGTCTTCGTTCCCATCAGTCACAGATGTGTATGTGTACAATCCAAGTTGATGGTATGACATGTCCAAGTAGAAGAAAGTCAAAGTATCATTATTCACTACCCTCTCTGTGACAGCCGCACATTCAGATCGTATCGACCATGTTACGGGTATTAACACGAGGGGAGAGGCGTGTTTCATAACTCTGGCGTACATGCGCCGTTTGTTTTTCTGTCATTTTACGAAGACAACGGAAGCGGGCGGAAGCGTTTTCGAATATCTCAGATCGATGTTTCCAAAACAGCTTTGTCGTTTACATTGTCAGCTCAGCATGTGACAGTTGATGACGGGGCACGCTGTGGAACTCATTTCTAGTTCCCTTATCGTTGCTGAGAGAGTTAAGCCAAATGCCTGCTAGCACTCTACCGTTTGAAAATAATAAACACATGTCTGGACCTCTGTTTATAGAACGTAACGCCGGGCCCTGAAGGCCTACTCTATTAACAATTAGTTGTTCCCAACCAGTTATCGCCAACTGGCAGACCTCTTAATTTGTTGAATAAAAAAAAAAACTCCCTAAGTGGTGTCAGGAACAGGTATGCGCAGCCTCGGCATCCCACTTCCAACATGCCAGTTTGAAGCAGCATTAAGTGGATACAGACAACCAACCTAATGTGGTCTCATTAAATGCATAACATCAAACTGTACACGCTCCTGTGATCACCTCGGAACTAAGGTGAATGCCTAATACAAACACAAGGGGAAGAAGGAAGCTGAAGACTAATAGTTTGCTATTCATTAGCCCCATTGGCAGCAGATGAGAGGGCAAAGGAAGACTGAAGGAAGTTGCTCTAGCTTTTAATTTCCTGCCAAGAGTACACCCAGCTACGGGACAGATACTCCCCTACAACTCCTGCTTAGAGGATGGCCTATAATTCCCTAAGCCATGGTCCTATAGCCTTAACCCTAACCAAAGTTAAAAGAGGCTAACTCTGACATTCATTTCACAGTGAAGCACAAGCCCTATGGTTCCCACAGCTGTGACCATAGAACCAATAACCTTCACCTGGACTGAATTGGAGAGGGTGAAATCCAAAGGGAAATATTTGTTTCATGCTTTTTAAAAAACAGGTGTAGACTAACAGTGAAATGCTTATTCACTGTTGTTTTTAATAAAAGAAAGTAAAAAAAGATGAGACAATGGAGTAGACAACAAAAATAACATTGGGAATATTTGCACAACCCCATTTCCCAAAAGTTAGGACACTGCGTAAAATGCAAATAAAAACCGAATGCAATGATGTGCAAATAATTTATCCCTATATATAATTGAAATTAGTACAGACAACGTATCAGATGTTGAAACTGAGCAATGTTATTGTTTTTGGAAAAATACATGCCCATTTTGAATTTGATGCCAGCAACACGTTTCAAAAATGTTGGGACGGGCATGTTTACCACTGTGTTGCTTCACCTCTTCTGTTAACAATACTCTGTAAGCATTTGGGACATGAGGAGACTAATTGCTGTAGTTTTGTAAGTGAAATGTTTTCCCATTCTTGCTTGATATAGGATTTCAGCAGGCATGACAGTTTAGCGCCCTGACTCTTTTACTACGGAGCAGTGCAGAATGTGGTTTGGCATTGTCTTGCTAAAATAAGCAAGGCATTCCCTGAAAAATATGTTGTCTGGGTGGCAGCATATGCTGCTCCAAAACCTGTATACGTGTTTCAGCATTAATGGTGCCTTCACAGATGTGTAAGTCATCCATGCCATGTGCACTAATGCACCCCCATACCATCACAGATGCTGGCTTTCGAACTGTGCATTGATAACAAGATAGATGGTCTCTTTCCTCTTTAGTCCGGAGGATGAGGCATCCATGATTCCTGAAAATAATTTCAAATTGTAATTCATCAGACCACAGGACAGTTTTCCACTTCTCCTCAGTCCATCTTAAATGACCTTGGATCCAGACAAGGCGACGACGATTCTGGATCTTGTTTATATATGGTTTCTTCATTGCAAGCTTTAACTTGCATTTGTGGATGCAGCGATGTACTGTGTTCACAGACAATGGTTTTCGGAAGTGTTCCTGAGCCCGTACAGTGATTTCCACTACAGAATTGTGACTGTTTTGAATGCAGTGCCGCCTGAGGGCCCATAGATCACAGCCATCCAATATTGGTTTTAAGCCTTGTCCCTTGCATACAGAGATTTCACTGGATTCTCTGAATTTTTTAATGATATTATGTCCTGTAGACGATGAGATCCCCAAACTCTTTGCAATTTTACATTGAGAAATGTTATTCTTAAATTGTTGTACTATTTGCTTGCACAGTCTTTCACAGAGTGGTGAACCCCTCCCCATCTTTTCTTCTAACAAACCCATCCTCTCTGGGATGTTCTTTTTATACCCAATCATGTTACTGACCTGTTGCCAATAAACCTGAGATGTTCCACCAGGTTGTTTTTTTTCATTACACAACTTTTCCAGTCTTTTTGTTGCCCCTGTCCCAGCTGTTTTGGAACATGTTGCTGGCAACAAATTCAAAGTGGGCATATATTTTTCAAGAAACAATAACATTTCTCAGTTTCAACATTTGATATGTTTGTACTGTTTTCTAATGAATATCGGGTTTAAATAATTTCCACATCATTGCATTTGGTTTTTCTTTACATTTTACACAGCGTCCCAACTTTTTGGAAACCGGGTTGTACAATTAATATAAAAAACTAATGACAGCAGCTTGGCTATGTACCGTACATGGACTACGCACGCCACACTGCGGACAAACCCTGAAGATGAATTTACAAATCTTGTCAGGAGGATGCCTAGGCTGTTGCAGGGAGGCTGCAGCACCCCTACTTCCCACGGCTATGTGTGCCTGCCTTGTGCTGGTACAAGGTCAAGTCAATGACTTGGGTGGACTGGACTGTTTCAGATGTTTGACTGTTCTATGGCCAGGTGGAGGTCCTGCATGGTGCAAAAGTCTGTCCCGGACTTTGCCGTATGTACCGTTTTACAAAGCTCTTTATGGGGGGAGCCATTGCCATAGCAAGCCAACCTGCCGTATGTGATTCAGTGGTGGTGACAACCTGGCGGTGAGCGTAGAAGGCATTCAGCTGTCCCGGCAGACTTGCGTGGCTGTGCGCCTCACGATTGTGTCTACCTTTATAGTCCAAGCCGGCTCTACCACATCCGACAGGCATCAGATCCGGCTGCAGTGGAATTCGCTCTTAGCCCTCTTTCACTGACTGTTTTCACGTTCGAAGGCCCGTCAAAGCATCCACTTTATCCGACCACCTCTGTGTTTAGCTTGTCACTGCTACTTCCTGTTTTGTTTTTTTGGTCATGGGCAAGAATCAGGAGCATGGATGTACAGTCAGATTTTTCAAAGGGAGGGAGTGGGTGGTGGTGGTGGTGGTGGTGTGGGGGGGGGGTGTATGTGTTAGCAGTGCATCCTACGCAGAGACTCCTGTAGGGTTCCACTCACTGTTGGGAAAGTACGACACGGATGCACCACACAAACAGCATGCAGAGAGCGGCCAAGAAAACACCCAAAAACAGCAGAATTGGTCAGGAGCCAATGCACCACACAAACATCAGCAGCAGTGCTGTCCGTTCTGGAGAGTTGGGTCGGATTCAGACACTCAGGGTGAAAAGGCTGAAATGGAAGTACATCTGGCCGTGGGGAGACATTTTACACAACGCAGTAAAGCTGGCAGGAGACTGGTCTGCACGTGAACTGGCCACTGCTTGGCTACCTCTCTAAAGCCTGGGCCTCTGTAATAAAAGTAAATGACTTGGAAGTGTTCAAACACATCACATAGAAGATGATTGACTGGTTCGGAAGACTTACATCCACCCACACACACACACCCACCCACACACACACACACACACACACACTTTTCGCCCTGTGAGAGAGGGTGTCTGCAGCTTTGGTGCTCTGTGGTCCCCCCCCCCCCACCAGACGCAGACACGTGTGAAATTTTAGGTTTC
>JACXGI010003729.1:0-10393 GCA_016801175.1 Esox masquinongy
TTTTCTGAGATACTGAATTTGGGGTTTTCATTAGTTGTCAGTTATAATCATCAAAATTAAAAGGAATAAACACTTGAAATATATCAGTCTGTGTGGAATGAATGTATACATTATACAAGTTTCACTTTTTGAATGGAATTACTGAAATAAATCAACTTTTTGATGATATTCTAATTATATGACCAGCACCTGTAAATAACAATGAGCTGTGGGTTATGAGACAACAAGCACCTCACTACAAGACCCACAGACCTGTCTGAATGAGCTCATGGTTTCTGGCAGAATGTTCCAGTGCTGATCTACTGTTGAAATGAGTGAGGTAGACTATATCAACATCTGTACACACCTTAACAAAATCATCTATGAATGCCTGCGTCGTTATATTTTCTATTGCTTGGCGATGTTGTTTGAATTGGTAGAGCTGCTTCCTTTCCTTGTTTTTTGCAGGTAGGCTACATTTGATTTGAGCTGGTCGCTGCAGCTATCTTTTCTTACCAGTGAACGGGGCTGGTTAAACTTACAGAATGGCATTGGTTTATAGAAATATTGCTCTTCTTTGCACTGTTAATGTAGTTTTTTTGTTTTGGTCAGATCTGCCTCCGGACATTTTTCACAACAGTAACGTTATGCACAGTGAGTGACAACAAGTTCAACATGGAGATCCACGTAACACACTGTCACAAACAGGGAGCTAGAAATAAGGAACTACACACACACACTGCTTGGAGAGCCCAATGTTCTTCATGATTTACTGCACCTTTAGAGTAGGCTCAATGAGGGTAATTATTATTATTATATTATAATTATTAATATTACAGGACTATATTATAATTATATTTCTATGTTAAAAAACATGCTTTACATACTTTTCAGTGATTCTGACCACAATGTCTGCAAAACAGTAATTATAGGGCCCTACATGACATGAGTAGGAATCCAGCCTTTAATAAATATACTGGTTACCTTTGTGAATAAGGTTCCCAACGTGCCAATGGAGAAAGTTCGATGTTTACTGAAAATATCACAGTAAGTGTTGTCTCTTTGGTTGTTATAATCGATCTTGTCACATCATCGCCATTCACACTCGTTTAAACCGGGGGCTAACAACCCAGAATTCAACAGAGTACTATAAGCCTGGCTAATTACAGCAACGAGCTTTGACAGAACATCACTTCCTGTGAACGGATAGAAAACAGTGTTCTGTTGTTATCTAAACACATTTAACTTATAACAAAGCACACATCCATACAATAATCTCACACAAGGCAGCTCTGTGTGACTTCCACCCATCCACCCCAGCTGCACTGAGACAAATGACTCTGCACTATACTGGATACCTGGGCAGCGTCAGTATGATGTAACCAGGCAATCCCTGAAGAAATGTAACAGATGGGAAGTTCAAGTCCCTATAAGACAACATGTTAGAATGAAGGGGAAGAGTCTAGAAAAGGAAAGAGTATAATAATAATAGACTGGAAACTAATGGTGGATCAGTGGACATCAGAGGGGTGGAATGAAGATTAGTTCTAATGTTTAATATACTTGGACTAACAGAAAATTATTATTTATTATGTAAGATTATGTTTTTATTATTAATGGTGGTCCTGATAGTTGTGGCCCATTGTTGTGTCGTCAGTTACTCACCTCAGAGTCTCCAGTCTACATTGTGAATCCTCCACCAAAGCAGAGAGCTGCTTCACTGAATCCTCTGGCTGATTGTAGCTCAGATCCAGCTCTTTCAGATGTGAGGGGTTTGACTTCAGAGCTGAAACCAGCGAAGCACAGCCATCCTCAGTGATTCCACAAACTGACAGTCTAGAGAGAGATTATTATGCTGTTTAGAATAACATCAGAAAAGCCTCTACAGATTACATAATTATCCTGTCAACTCTTCAGAGTATACTATCAAAACGAAATTGCCAATACCACTCTTAACAAACTCATTCTTTGGATCTTGGGCAGAATTGGGCCATAAATGGAAGAGGCCATAAATGGAAACTACATTTGCAAGGTGACAACAAAGTCTAAACATTTCACTGACAAAACATTTTAATAAAATGTTTGATCTAAAATAATATCTTATTGATTTCAACAACCCCCTGTAACTGCTTTATACAATTCAAGTTAGTTTTTTGTTTTGGAAAATTAATTCCAAACTAGTGATCCAGTGACTGAAGTCAGGAGGAGGAGCAGGCTGAGGGACAGACGGCAGGAGTTGGAAGACAGAGACCCAGAGAGTAGTGAGACAGTGACTGTACCAACAGAGAGACAGAGTGGCCCAGAGACTAGTGAGACAGTGAATGAACCAACAGAGAGACAGAATGGCCCAGAGAGTAGTGAGACAGTGACTGAACCAACAGAGAGACAGAGTGGCCCAGAGACTAGTGATACAGTGAATGAACCAACAGAGAGACAGAGTGGCCCAGAGACTAGTGAGACAGTGAATGAACCAACAGAGAGACAGAGTGGCCCAGAGACTAGTGAGACAGTGAATGAACCAACAGAGAGACAGAGTGGCCCAGAGACTAGTGAGACTGACAAAACCAAAAGAGAGACAGAGGTGAACAAGGTTGTGATCTAAGGATTATGGGAATAAAACCCTGACCCATGAGCATACAGTATACATTCTTCACAGTGTAGGTAGTTATAAAGCCTTTAATTCATAGGGCTTTATAAGGTATTTATTCAATATTTTCTCATTATAATGCAAGTCCTGTATTACTAATTTTCCTGTTAGTAACCTTTTTGCCACCTTCTTTTAGCCAACCTGTAGGAAAACATAGGGCAAGTGGTTTTGATCCTGAATAACTTAAATGAAAATGATTTCATAGGACATGGATATCTGCAAAACATCCAAAACAATGTCACATGTAATTTTGTTGATGGGCTATTCTCAGAACATTTTGTTGCCATTGTTGCCATTGTGCCATTGACATTGTTGTTGTAGCAGGAATGAAAATAAACTGAGAAAGAGGGTTGGATCTGTGGACATCAGAGGGTTGAAATTAAGATTAGTTTGAATGGTTTATTAACTTGGAAAGTAGGACTGCAACAACTATCAGACTAAGTCAACTTATCTGGTCAAATCTGTTCCGTTTTGCCTGTTGATTACTCATTATATTGCCTATTGCCCTATATACAATATGTTGAACAACTCAGAACACAACGATCTCACTCATTACCAGAAACATTTCTGATCCTATAGGCAGCAGTGAGCCTACACAGTGACCCAATATGCAGGTGAAAGAATGTAAAGTCTCTGAATATTTCAAATAGAGAAATAATGATACCATATTTTCTAATATGGGCTCAGAATTGGTCTTTCTCCATGGGCACATCCACTAAGCTTTAGCTCTTAACATGAAAGCATACAGACCAGGATGGAACATTGTTTGGGTCTCTTCAAATAACACCATTTTAAATGTCATATATGTACAGTTATTGACCAATCAGGTCTCAAATATTACTGCACGTTCAACTTAATGTAATGTGTACATATTATTTGCTAGGTCCTCCTACATCTCAAACAAACTCAACAGCTCCAGAATGAACTCCTGGACCCTCTTCTCTACTGTCAGCAAACTACTTCAGCCCTGCAATGACCCTCTCCTCTCTGCTGATGCCGGTTCCCTCAACATCCTGATTTTCCTCGACCTGAGTGCTGCCTTTGACACCGTTAACCACCAGATTCTGCTCACCAGGCTCAAGGGGCTGGGTGTTGAGGGAACTGCACTCTCCTGGCTGAATTCATATCTCACTAACCGAACCCATTTCATCTCACTCAAAGGCCTAAACTCCGACTCAGCTACAGTCACTCAAGGTGTCCCCCAGGGCTCAGTAATTGGTCCTCTACTCTTCATCATCTACATCCTTCCATTTGGTCAAATCCTCCGTCACTTCAACCTAAATTTCCACTGCTATGCTGATGATACACAAATATATCTAGCCACCAAGTCTCTCACCAATCACCCTCTGACCCATATTGAATCCTGTCTGACTGCAATAAAAGCATGGATGAAGGACAACTTCCTCAAACTAAACAGTGACAAAACAGAACTTCTACTCATTGGAACCAAATCCACCCTCACCAAAGCTGGCACTTTCAATCTCAGCATCAATGACACCTCCATCCCCCCACGCACGTAACCTTGGCGTCATTCTGGACTCTACACTCCCCTTTGATCAGCACATCAAAAAGACTGTAAAATCTTCATTCTTCAATCTTCGCAACATCGCCAAACTCAGACCTTCCCTCTCCCGTCCTGCTGTTGAAACCCTAATACACACATTCATAACCTCCCATCTACTTGACTACTGCAACTCCCTACTCACTGGCATCAAATCTACATCCCTCCATAAGCTCCAAATGGTTCAAAACTCTGCGGCCAGACTACTCACTCACACCAAGTCCCGGCAGCATATCACCCCTATTCTCTGTGAGTTACACTGGCTTCCTATGTCCCAACGCATTGACTACAAGATCCTCCTATTGACATATAAATCTCTATACGATATCACCCCTGCCTACCTCTCCGACCTTCTTCTTCCATATCAACCAACACACAAATTCCGTTCCAGTACTGCGGGCCACCACATAATCCCCAAGTCTTTCTTTTGTTTCTGTTTGTTTTCTGTTCCTGTTAAGTTTGTACAGCGTCTTTGGGTCCCTGAAAAGCGCTATATAAATATAATTTTTATTATTATTAAAATTATTATTATTATTATATATTATTACCCTCGCACCTCACAATTGATTACTGAATCATTGCTAATGAAATGGAAAATGGTCATTATTTTCAGACTTGTTTTATTAGAGAAGAGCACTGAACATTTATATTGTACCAGTGAATAATGGACGGTACCAGGGAGTTGATGACTTTGTCCTGCTGGGAGCTCAGGGCTGGTGTAGGTTCACCCACAGCAGCTGTTTTTAGTCCCCTGTTGTTGTGTAACACCTCTGTTGTATTGTTGTCATGATAATCATTACTATATCATATTAAAAATAAATATAAACTACTATTACTCACTTCAAAGTCTTCAGTCTACATTCTGGATCCTCCACCAAAGCAGAGAGTTCCCTCACTCCAGAATCCTCTGGATGATTGTAACTCAGATCCAGTTGTTTCAGGTGTGAGGGGTTTGACTTCAGAGCTGAGACCAGAGAAGCACAGCCTTTCTTTGTGATTCCACAACCTGACAGTCTGGAGAGAGATTATCATGATATCACAAACAGAAAAAAGGTTCTGGACAACATTAAAATAGCATCTGTAGATTACATCATTTTATATTCTGTATATGACAGTCAGTAAATATACTGTAGATTTAGGAATGTTTGTGTATGTACATGACTGTATTTACAGAGCAGTTCTGCAGGTTTTGACAACTGGCAGCAACCCCAGAAGACCTTCCTCTGATGTGGAGTATTTCTTCAGGTCAAACACATCAATATCCTCTTCTGAAGTCAGTAACACAAAGACCAGAGCTGACCACTGTGCAGGTGACAGTTCTTTTTTGGAGAGACGTCCTGATTTCAGATATCTTTGGATCTCCTCGACTAGAGAATGGTCATTCAGTTCATTCAGACAGTGGAACAGATTGATGCACCTCTCTGAAGAGGGATTCTCCCTGATCTTCTTCTTTATGTACTTAACTGTTTCTTTATGGCTCTGTAAGCTGTTCCTGGTCTTTGTCAGTAGACCTCGTAAATGCTTCTGATTTGACTCCAGTGAGAGACCCAGAAGGAAGCGAAGGAAAAGATCCAGGTGTCCAGTCTTACTCTGTAAGGCTTTATCCACAGCAGTCTTATAGAATGTGACTTGGTCTCTGAATTGCATTGAAATGTTCCCGTCAGATAATTGTTGCTCATCCATTAGGTTCTCATTGTTGTTCATAAATGAGAGAAACACATATACAGCAGCTAAAAACTCCTGAATACTCAGATGGACAAAGCAGAACACCTTGTCCTGGTTCAGCCCACATTCCTCTTTAAAGATCTGTGTGCAGACTCCTGAGTACACTGAGGCTTCATTGATATCAATGACACACTCTTTCAGGTCTTCTTCATAGAAGATCAGATTGCCTATCTGTAGCTGTTGAAAAGCCAGTTTTCCCAGTGTCAGAATGCTCTTTTTACTCCAGTGTGGATCTGTCTCTTTTTTCCCATCATACTTCACATTTCTGTGTGTGGACTGATACACAAGGAAGTGTGAGTACATGTCTGTTAGGGTCTTTGGCAGCTCTACTTTATCCTCTGTAGTCAACATGTGCTCAAGGATTGTAGCAACGATCCAACAGAAGACTGGTATGTGACACATGATGTAGAGGCTCCTTGATGTCTTCATGTGTGAGATGATTCTGCTAGCCAGGTCCTCATCACTGAATCTCTTCCTGAAGTACTCCTCTTTCTGTGGGTCATTGAACCCTCTCACCTCTGTCACCTGGTCAACACACTCTGAAGGTATCTGATTGGCTGCTGCAGGTCTGGTAGTTATCCAGAGGAGAGCAGAGGGAAGCAGATTCCCCTTGATGAGGTTTGTCAGCAGCAAATCCACTGAGGTTGACTCTGTGACATCACAACAGTTCTTGTTATTCTTGAAGTCAAGGGGCAGTCGGCACTCATCCAGACCATCAAAGATGAACAGAACTTTGTATTTCTTGTAGTTAAAGATTCTCGCTTTTTTGGTTTCAATTGAGAAATGATTGATGAGTTGAATCAAACTGAGTTTTTCCCCTTTCATCAAATTTAGCTCCCTAAAAGGGAGTGAAAATACAAATTGGACATCTTGATTGGCTTTTCCTTCAGCCCAGTCCAGAATGAACTTCTGCACAGAGACTGTTTTTCCAATTCCAGCGACACCCTTTGTCAGCACAGTTCTGATTGGTTTCTCTTGTCCAGGTAGGGGTTTGAAGATGTCATTATATTTGATTGCTGTCTCTGGTCTTGCTTGTTTCCTGTTTGTTGTCTCAATCTGTCTCACCTCATGTTCATTATTGACCTCTCCACTTCCACCCTCTGTGATGTAGAGCTCTGTGTAGATCTTATTGAGAAGTGTTGGGTTTCCTTGTTTAGCGATACCCTCAAATACACACCGAAACTTTTTCTTCAGGTTAGATTTGAGATCACGACAAATCACAGCAAGCTGACCTGCATGAACAAATAATACGGAATATTGTATCTTTAAACAATGACAGTATTGTAAGATTGTATTAACATCTCTGTTTCTTCACTCTTTCTGTCCATGTAAAATTATTCAACACATCACTACTAGCTGAGGTCGCTACATTATCATCTAGTTAAACAGCTACTGTCATGGAAATTCACCTATTTAGAACCATTTAAGTCTGGTAAGACAGAGATCAAAATATTCTTTAACACAAGACAGTTCATTATATTTGCAAATAGAGAGATACACACAAAAGTCAGTGAGATCTCTGAGGCAGCTCAGAAAACTATCCATATTTATAGATGAAAAGGTGTGGTCAGATGCTTGCACAGCTTTCTTATGTCCATAACCATATTCCCTTCCGTTCTCCGTCCCTACATTCTACCACAAGGGCAGATTGCCCCTTCTTTTCCTATGGGACCAAAGGGGCATTGTATACAGCCTTATACAACTAAAATGGGCCACATACCTTCAGGACAAAGAACAGATACATTGATGGCTTTTAACAGACAAACAGATTGACAGAGGACCCAATGATCCACTGATTACCCTCAAGAATGTGTACCATAAACAAAGACTGAATCCCCTCTTCTTGTAAAAACACAGAATCTGTACATTTCAGTCTGCTCAATTATCTAGAAATATACATTATAGAATTCATTAAAACATCAGTTCAGTAAAATGCCATAACACTACATACAGGTTTTAAATGTTGCCACATAATAACACATTCAAAAGTAAAGTCAGATAACTCTTACTTTTCTCCAGTGTGTCTGCAAGTTCCTTCTGGTTCATGTTCCTCAGGACATGCAGTGTGATCTTCAGAGCCCCATCTTTGGCACTGCTCACCTGCCTCTCATCTTCAGGGTCCACACCTTCCTCATCCTCGCTCTGACTGTCAAAGCCTTCTGAGAGATCTGAACTCAGCATTGTCTTGTACATCTTTAACTCTTTCCTCACAAATATCATGATATTTTGTTCAAGTAACTGAAGGGGGAGAGTGAAAAGGTTAACATTGGGCTGAATCAAAGTTAATCAAATATCAGAACAATATTAACCAATTCATGAATGATATTCAGTTTACTTGAAGTAAATAGAAACAAATGTACATAAGAGGACCACATACACTGAAAATGGAGGAAAGGTTTTTTTGATGACTCGGGATAGATTGACCACTGAGAATCTCTGACTCTGATGTCTCCTGTTGGTCTCTGTGGACAAAACATGACATTACATCTACACTTCCCAAGAAAACAAGCACACATTTTTTTTTCCATTTTCAGGTTTAACAACCTTTTTATAATTCAAAAAACTATTTTTACCTTTAATCTAAAAATTAGTCCTAAAAGAATAAATAAATAAAGGATAAAGAATATGGATAAAGAGAAAAACAAGAAAGTAGAAATAGAGATGTGGGAGTGAGGAAACCAGGCCATGTGACACATTGTACTACTCATAGTGGAACATTGACTACTGTAAATGTAGTATTATATGGTACTACTCATAGTGAAACATTAACTACTGTAAATGTAGTAATATATGGTACTACTCATAGTGAAACACTGACTACTGTAAATGTAGTAATATATGGTACTACTCATAGTGAAACATTGACTAATGTAAATGTAGTAATATATGGTACCACACATAGTGAAACACGGACTATTGTAAATGTAGTAATATATGGTACTACTCATAGTGGAACACTGACTACTGTAAATGTAGTAATATATGGTTTTACTCAAAGTGCAACATTGACTATTGTAAATGTAGTAATGTATGGTACTACTCATAGTGAAACACTGACTACTGTAAATGTAGTAATATATGGTACTACTCATAGTGCTACATTGACTATTGTAAATGTAGTAATATATGGTACTACTCATAGTGAAACATTCACTACTGTAAATGTAGTAATATATGGTACTACTCATAGTGAAACACTGACTACTATAAATGTAGTAATATATGGTACTACTCATAGTGAAACACTGACTACTGTAAATGTAGTAATATATGGTACTACTCATAGTGAAACACTGACTACTGTAAATGTAGTAACATAATCGTACTACTCATAGTGCAACATTGACTAGTGTACACACTCTGCCATGTAATAATGTGGGCTTAGGTACACTCTTAAGACCCTTTAGCCCATAGTTAAAAATCATAACCAACATGGGTTATCATATACCTTGACCTGGATATGGTGAGAACCATTTATCATATTTTTTACTGGTTCTGCTCTCTCTACAAGGCTACTTTACAATTCTAAATAGCCAATATACACTGCTCAAAAAAATAAAGGGAACACGTAATCATCACTGTATAACACCAAATCAATTAAACTTCATGGATATCAATGTCCAGTTAGGAAGCAAAAGCGATTGTGAATCAATGTCACCTGTTTTGGTGCAAATGAAAGTGACAACTGGTGTGGTGGAGAGGCAACAGCAAGACAACCCCCAAAAAGGGAATGGTTTTGCAGGTGGTGGCCACAGACAATTGCTCTCTCCTTCATAACTAATTCTTCTCTAGTTTTGCGTTTTGCTAGTTTTCTTGTCACTACTGGTAGCATGAGGCGGTACCTGCAGCCCATTCAGGTTGCACAGGCAGTCCAGCTCCTCCAGGGTGGCACATCCATATGTGCCATAGCAAGAAAGTTTGCTGTGTCTCCCAGTACAGTCTCAAGAGCATGGAGGAGATCCCAGGAGATGGGCCGTTACACGAGGAGCGCTGGACAGAGCTCTAGAAGGGCATCAACGCAGCAGCAGGACTAGGTATCTATTCCCTTGTGTGAGGAGGAACAGGAGGAGCACTGCCAGAGCCCTACAAAATGACCTCCAGTGGGCTTCGGGTGTGCATGTTTCTGACCAAACTATTAGAAACAGACTCCATGAGGGTGGCATGAGGGCCCAACGACCTCTAGTGGGACCTGTGCTCACAGCCCGGGACCATGCAGTGCGAATGGCTGTGAGGTCCGGGATGTGCCCTGTTTCCCTTCGTTGACTTGAATGTAGCCTGCCTGTGAAATCTGGGAAGTGACCTGTTTCCCTTTGTTGCCTTGAATGTTGCCTACCCAATCCCCATTATTGTTTGCACCTGTGTCTCGTTCAACCCCTATATAAGTGCTGTGTTTGCCGCCAGTCTTTGTGAGGTATTGTTTGTGTATGCAACTCTACTGAGCCGTCTTCTCCCGAGCAGTCCATTGTCCCTGCCTACTTCTA
>JACXGI010003729.1:10493-41465 GCA_016801175.1 Esox masquinongy
GACCGCCTCTTTTGGATTACCCTTTGTACCTCTGCCTCCTGCCTACTTGCTTTGACTGTTACCGACCAATCGCCTGCCCATTGACTACGCCACTGCCTGTTCCTTCGGCACTCCTGTGTTTTCTCCCTAATAAAGGAGTCCCTGCGCTCTGCGCTTGGATCCATCCCTCCATCCCTCTGTTTCGTGTGAGTTCATTACAGTGGCATTCGCCCGAGAACACCAGAATTGGCAGGTCCGCCATTGTCAGCCCGTTCTCTTCACAGTAAGGTGTACACTACAGTTTTCAAAGACAAAGGAAAACTGGCTCTAACAAGGACAGAAAGAGATGTGGAAGGCCCAGATGTAACTAAACAAGAGGATGAGTTCATCAGAGTCTCTAGTTTGAAAAATAGACACCTCACATGTTCTCAGCTGACAGCTTCATTGAATTCTACCCACTTAACACCAGTTGTCCTTTGTCTTTGAAGACCGTATTGTAAACCGTAGTATGAAATCTTCAGTTTTTTGGCAATTTCAAGTATCGTATAGCCTTCATTCCTCTAAACAATAATGGACTGACCAGTTTCTAGAGAAAGCTGTTTCTTTTTTGCCATTGTTGCCAAATATTGACCTTAAGACCTGCCAGTCTCTTGCATGCTGTGGCACCTCAAAAACAAACACAAAGACAATGTTAAGCTTCATTTAACAAACCATGTAGATTTCTGCTGTGTTTGATATAATGGGATGTTATTTTCCTGTACCAAATTAGCAATTTAGTATGATTAATCAAGTACAAGGTATTAGAGTGATGGCTGCTGGAAATGGGGCCTGTCTAGATTTCATCAAAATAACTTTTTTCAAATAGTGATTGTGCTCTTTTTTACATCAATAATGTCTTGACTATACTTTGTGATCAGTTGAATGCCACTTTGATGAATACAAGTACCAATTTCTTTCCAAAACAGCAAAATCTGTACATTATTCCAAATTTTTGTCTGCCAGTGTATATGTAGCCCGTAAATAGAAGGTTGCTGGTCTATGATCCCGTAGTTCTACCATCTCATATTGTTCTCTTGATTAAGGTACCTAGTACACCTACCTGCTAAGTCAGGCTGCTGTCTAAACACATATAAACCCTTCTTATCTGGAGAGATGCAGGGTGTTCAGGCATTTGATTGAACATTGAATCACACCTAGGCTTTTCAAGGTATTGTCCTTTGATATTTAGGCTGAAATGTGGTTAGAATGGGGTTCAGGTGGGAGCCTATAAACATTAGCTTTGCTGATGGATGGTTAACCACAACCAAATACTTGTGTCACTGTTAACCCTCCTGTTGTGTTCCAGTTGAATTGGACCGATTTACATGTTGTCTCCCTGAAAAATGTAGTTCATTTAATCTGATTGTCATAAAGTTCCATGACTTTGTCCACACAGGGCATCTGAACACACAAAATACATTTTGATGATTTTCATAAAATTTTAGGTGATTTATTTAACTTTTGTACACCTGTGGAGTTCCCAGTCAAAAATTATCGGTCATTCGTAATGAGTAGATGAGACTACAACTAGTGTATAAAATTGAGTTCAGGCACATGCCCATGCATCAGATGGACACACTTCCTCTCCCAGAGATACACTTCCTCTCCCAGAGATCGAGATACTCCATATCCCGGGTTGATGACATTAAATCCTGCTTTGAACTGTTCCTGACAGAGTCAGTCGAAACTATAGTGATAAACTTGATCAACTTGGAGGGGAGATGTGTTTACAAAGACAACTGGAAGGAGGTAGACCGGACAGACGTCCAAGCATACGTGGGTCTCTTGATTTTGTCTGGTGTGTACAGACACAGAAACTAATCTACCACCAGTTTATGGGATGCCGAGACTAGTCGGGCTATTTTTCGTGCCGGAGGTGAATCCAGGCTGGAAACAGGGGAAATTCTTCAAGAGGAGACTATTCCCAGAAGAGTTGGGGAAAGCCAAGATGGCACCCTACCTTTCTCAACACCATCCTCTGCTGGATTTGGTGAGAGATAAAGAAGGGCCAGAAACAAGATCTACAGCCACCAGAGACAGAAGAGACAAAAAGAAGAGGTGCAATCTGTGCGCACCAAGAGATGTCAAAATGGCATTTTGGTTAAAGACACAGCCTCTTACGTGGGAGACCCGGGTTTGAATCTAGGGAGGGCAACAGCGATCATCTCTTTTTATTGCGGGCCCGCTGAACTAGGCTGGCCTGGTTTCTTGTTGGTGAAATATGTAGTGAAATACAACGAGTACATTTGTTAAGTCATCAAAACACTGCACATGCACTTTTATTGCAAAATTGGATTGTTTTTACAAATGAATTTAAATAAATACGATCAGAATGAAATGTCAACGTTTAGCACAAATTACAATAATTTGTGTCAATTCTGTCATGGGCTCTTGTCCACGTCACAATAAATATCTAGATTTTTATAGGCTATACAATAATGTCAATACCCAATTACCATTTGTTTTTCAACAATGTTTGGATGCAATACAAAACGTGAATAAAACACAAATATCAGAATAGGCTAACACATCCTTACATTTTGGGTAATGTTCAGATAAAAAGTCAGATTCTGAAAGATCAAGGGTTATTGGATTAATTGGCATGACTGAATATCTGACAGACCTTAATATGTAATGTAGAGATGTAGCCCAATCATATTGAAGTAGAAAGCAATGGTTTAGAAACCCTTTCCAAAGCACGCTGTACATAACCCATAAGGTAAAATGGAAATTCCGTTGTTGGACAGCTATGTAGCTAAACACTAACAGTGATTGATCCCGCGAAAGCTGTTCAATTGGTTATATTCCTATTTTTCTTCTAATGCTTCTTAATATGCAAGTAATCTAAAAGTAATTAAAAGTAATCAGATAATGTTACTGAGATTAAGTAATCCAAAAGTTAAGCCACTGATTACAAATGTGGACAGGTAACTTGTAACTGTAACAGATGACATTTAAAAAGTAACCTACCCAACCCTGGTTATAACTTATAGCAAGTTTGCAATTGCAATTGGTGGGGGGGGGTCATTTATCCAAATAGTGAATTTAACTGTTTCATTTTAAATAATTTTCATATTTATTATAATTTTAATTTCACTTGGATATTATGGGTTACTGTGTGTAAATTAAGCTGAACAAAGTCTGATTTTATGTATTTTAATTTCAGGCTGTAAGGTAACAAAAGGTGAACATTTTAAAAGGGGGTGGAGACATTCTATACACACTGTACACTGATCAGCCATAACATTATGACCACCTGCCTAATATTGTGTAGCTCCCCCAAAACATTCCTGACCCGTCGAGGCATGGACTCCACTAGACCTCTGAAGGTGTGCTGTGGTATCTGACACCAAGACATTAGCAGCAGATCCTGACTGGTCTGCGGATACGCAGCCCCATATGCAACAAACTGCGATGCACTGTGTGTTCTGACACCTTTCTATCAGTACCAGGATTAACCTTTTCAGCAATTTGAGCTACAGTATCTCGTCTGTTGGATCGGACCACACGGGCCAGCCTTCGCTTCCCAAGTGCATCGATGAGCCTTAGCTGCCCATGACCCAGTCGCTGGTTCACCGCTTTTCTTTCCTTGGACCACTTTTGATAGGTACTGACCACTACAGACCGGGAACACCCCACAAGGGCTGCAGTGTTGGAGATGCTCTGACCCAGTCATATAGCCATCACAATTTGGCTCAGATCCTTACGCTTCCCATTTTCCCTGCTTCTAACACATCAACTTTGATGACAGAATGTTCATTTGCTGCCTAATATATCCCACCCACTGACAGGTGCCATGATAACGAGATTATCAGTGTTATTCACTTCACCTGTCAGTGGTCATAATTTGATGGCTAATTGGTGTACATGATGAGAGTTTCTACTAAATGACATAAAATGTGAATATTAATGACATCAACTAATGTGGATCCAAGTAAGAGAGAGTGTTGTTTACTACCTAACTGTGACCCACAAGTTCTTACCTTTGATCAGTAGAAAAGACACGCTCTTTAAACTGCATAGGTTTTCCCATAGACCAGTCATTCTTCATGGACACATGGCTGGCTACAGATGAGGCTGGTCTCTCCTGACAGATTAGGCTTCAACACAACAGAGACCAACATAACCTCTCTCATCTACTCTGAGATGGGAAACATACACTCTTAGAATGGTATTTCATATTATAATTCATTTACTAGACATTTATTTTATTCAATATTCGTGATTATTTAATGAGCACAACCAATGACCTGGCCAAAGGCTTTCAATTGTAAGAGAACAGGAAAACATACAACTCAAATATTACTTCACTTATCAACTCTGACCTCAGATGGGGAAACATAACATTGTTATTATAGTGTTCATCTCTTCCTGCGGTGGTCTAAATAACACAGAGGGATTTAACTGGACCATGTGGGGACTATTCAGAAATACTCAGTGGGTCAATAGTTAATATTGGGCATCAATGGAGGGGACTGAGCTATTTTTAGGTTCAGATAAACATAAAATGTTTATTAAAGTGTTAAAAGTATATCATCACAATATTGTTTTAGTGTTTATATCATATCATGAAATTAAATTTTATAGGGTCAATATCATAACACTATTATTATAACATACATTATTAAATTATAATCTGACCTTTTAGCTTTGGTTTCATGTTTACCAGACAGGCTCATATTAGAGGCAGGGCTCACTTCACCTCTCTCCACACAGAGACTCATTTTAGAGGCTTTGCCCTTCTCCTCTCTCTCCCCAGAGAGACTCATAGAGGCTGTTGAGAAAAAGGGAAAGAAAAAGGAAGTGAGCTTCGGAATATCAGATCCTGACCCAGTCTCAGAACAGGTATCATTAAAGAAGAACCGGTCAAGGAGGAGCCACTTGATACCTGGGGAGAAATGGTAATGCCAGACTCTCCTCTCATCTTCATCTATGAGCCCAATGAGTAGGAATGTGGTGGAAATTTGAAACCGAGAACCAAAATGATGTTTTGATGTTATTAGTATTTTATATTAACCCTTCCTAGCCGAAGCACTCTAATTTCTGAATCCTAATTCCAATGGTTTTACTCTTAATATCTCTTCTGTCCAATCACTTATTTTTAATCTGAAAAATGCCATAAATACTTGACAACGTAAGCTAAAAACGGATATAATTGGTTAGTGCATTATCAGCAGGAAAGTTTTTTATTCAGCCCCTAAATGTGACAGAGCAAAATCACGATTTTCCTGTGGCCATTTTAGACCACAGTCAGAAGAATGGATCTGGAGTATTTTACTTTTGCTGAGTTTATGTCCGAACAAAGTCAATCATTTGAGGTATGGAAGATTTAAAACTGCTTATTACAAAGTTTTTCTAATAGTGTCTCTTGATAGATGAAAGTATTTTTTTTAAAGTAGATTTTCAGCACTGAATTTTACCAGTTTGACGTTTGCCAAGTTAGCTTGATGGAAGCTATTTGGCCTGCTCTAGTAGCTACCCACTTACACAGTTTCTGAATGAATGCTTGGCTATTTCTACATACAGCTCCGGAAAAAATTAAGAGACCACTGTACCTTTTTCTTTCCTTTCCAAAAAAGTCGAAAAGGAAGGTTTTGAGTGAGGAACAGAAGGGTTAGAATTAAGAGACCACTGCAAATTGAACGCTTCTGTTTGATGGAAGACTCAAAACCCATAATTTTCTTTAACAGGAACCTGAGGAGGACATCAACCAAACCTGCAAGGAAATGAAGAGAGCCTACATACAGTATAACTAACGAGATGAAGAGAGCCTACATACAACATAACTAAGGAGATGAAGAGAGCCTACATACAGTATAACTAAGGAGATGAAGAGAGCCTACATACAACATAAATAAGGAGATTAATAGAGCCTATATACAACATAACTAAAGAGATGAATAGAGCCTACATTCAGTATAAAAAAGAAGATTAATAGGGCCTATATACAACATAACTAAGGAGATTGTAAGCGGTCTAGGTCAAGGGACTTTTTGCAACCTGCGCTAGTCAATTGAAGCAAGAACCGCAAAGTGAAATAGAAATCATGAACAGGCTGGTACAACTGGCATAACTGTGCAGCCAAGTAAAAGGACAAAAAACCACAGCTATGAGAAAGATTGTAAGGTCCTTTGAAGTATGGGAGCGAATGACTGCGTTTGTGTATCTCATAAGAACAATAACCCACAAAAGTGACAAAAGGCTGTGATGTAGGTAATAAAGTGTGAGAAACTGAATCTTTGTGCAAGGGGTAAGAGTGCCAAAAAAAGCAACAAAAAAAGAGAATTTCCCTGAGAAAATATAAATTGTATAGAAGGGACATTATATATAAACAGTCTAACTGGTCTGTGTCATCTAAAAATTAAGGTGATGACCCTTCCTCCAAATTGCTGAACACCACTTGGTCAACCTCTGTGTCAGTATCTAAATAGAACAAATTGTCAGAGCCTTCAAGCGAAAAACAGATTAATTAGCCGAAGCATTTTCAGCTAAGTTAGCCAAGTCTCAAATCTCTTGCCTGTATGTAGCCAGTTGTGTACTAATGTAGTCAAAGCAACCTAGGCATGTAAAGTCGCTTCGCACTCTGATACAGATCAACCAATTGGAGAAAGGTGGCACAATAGAGGTTTATCATATTGTTGTTTTATGTTAACCTGATGAATAGTAGACAGAATGTCTCGTGATCACTTGCATATCAATTGGGTTTTAATTGATGAAACATTTAACCAAGTCACATTTAACCAGGGCTCATATTATTTTTCCAATCAGTCTGTCTTTGATATTTCCATATTTAATTGGTAAGAAAGAGAGGCTGATGAAGAATAAAGTACACAGTCAACAGCTGTACTCTGTTTTTCTTTTTGCTGCACTGTTTTGTCTAATGAGCAACAATATATTTCATGTGGAGGTCAGAATAACCTGTGGCTTGTCCTTGAATGCCTTGGGGAAAGGTGTGAGCTCAGAGATCAAAGAATCCATGACTTCAGAGAATATGCTGTAAGAAAGAACCAATGGTGGAAGATTCAGGAAAGATCCGTCCAGAAATTAGCATAATGGGAAGACTTAATATCATTGTATAACCATACTGTATAAAAATGTTAGTCTAAGGTTTGGAAGTTGGTTGAGTTGGTTGCTCTGCAGACCAGCAAAGATTTATGACGTCAATTAAGTCTACCATTGAATTCACTCCTGAGTTGTTTGAGAATGTTGGCAGGAAAAGGGAGAACAATTTTCCACAACAATACAGTGGCATTCTTTGATTGACAGCCCCTGATTAGCTGAAGGACAAGGACATGGAAATAAATAAATACAGAAATAAATGATTAAGGAAATAATATTGATTAAACATTTGCCATTTTTATGCATGAATATATTTTGATACATTTATGTATTTTTCCTCCATAGATTTCAAGCTGTAATGGAAGACATACTAGTAGGAATAAATTGTGAAATATACATTACCGATGAAGTTGAGGAAGAACACCTGAGCAAAAAGTGGTCAAAAGATGTGCCGATGCCAGGTTAATAATAAACATAAAAGCACCAAATTAGGAAGACAGTGTACAGTCCATAGGATTCAAAATAGAGGACAAAGTGTCAACAACAATGGAACACCAACAGAAAGTGGTGAGACAGTAAAACAACTACAGGAAGCTCTTGAGGTTAAAGGATACTTGTGGGCACATGCCAGATTATGCTAAACACTCAAAACCAA
Organism: Esox masquinongy; assembly: GCA_016801175.1. NCBI lineage: Eukaryota > Metazoa > Chordata > Actinopteri > Esociformes > Esocidae > Esox > Esox masquinongy. The sequence continues at coordinate 18,226 of JACXGI010003729.1, forward strand.
TGTACAGGAAGCTGCAAAGAGATGAAGCAGATAAGGGGTTATCAAGTAGACAGTTTGGGCAAAATAAATTAAATTGAACAGCTAAAAAGCAGGCCTGAGAGAAGTAAATAAATTCAGACATCCAGAAATTATGAAGTAAAACATTAGGAAAATGGATGAAAATAACTAACCTGCTTTAAAATGAATGTGTTCATCAAAATGCCAATACAAAAACAGATGCCGGAGAGTATGGGAAAGGAAATAGAGATGTTGACTGCTTATTACAGATAAGGGCTTATTACAGATAAACCTAAGGGCTTTAATCTGACAGTGGAGTTCAGGGCAACAATAATAAGGGCCCATCACCTTGATAATGGACATCCAGGCAGGGGCGGCACCACCTGTCTGAATGCTGTGGGGCCAATTTGTTTTGTCTGGCAATGCCTAGTAGTGAGGGGCCACAATATTGTAAAGTTGCCATATATGCCAAGTATTCATTCAAGCATGCAAATGGCACATCATTTTTTAATGAGCTACAATGTTTATTACAAGTAATATTCAGCGTATCTGACAGAGATCAAAATAAAATGTAACCTTGGCAACTATTTTAATATATACACATACTAACATCAACTATAATTGATGTTCTTGTATTGTATGTACTTGTAATAATAATAATATGCTGTATATTTGTATGCAATACTTTAATACTACAATCACTTTTGATGTGAATACATGCAATATGCAATTTCACTTTGATACTGTGAAGGCCGGTCGCAGCCTGTGCCGTGCCAGCTGTTATGTTTCTAAGTTCTAAGTATGTTAGTTCTAGTTTCTGTGTTCTGTTTGGAACCCCTGCATTTATTGGTTTCACCTGTCTGGTTTAGTTTTGTCACCTGTGCCTTGTTTCCCCCTCATTATGTTCCCTAGTGTTTCATGTGACATGTCTAGTCTTCGTCAAGTCTATATAATTATAGTTCATCATTGAGTTTACCTCTTCCCCTGTTTCCTGCACCTCCACTACAACGTTACAGATACGACTTGGTTTTGAAGTTTTAAAGCTTTCAATTTTCGAAGTAATAAGCAATTTTTAAAAAGTTATTAGCTATGAACCTTCTGAACTTTCTAAATGTATTACAGTAAATCTGGATGGAGAGGCAATACCCCCTTGTCCGTAACATGATGCATGCGACAATATCATACAAAAGAATTGTTCATATCCTGTTGTACCTGTGAAAGATTCTACCTTTTAATAGGGAAAACTTGTACCTGTGATAGGGAACAACTCACCATCCAAACATACCATGATAGCCGTCATAATGTTGATCATTAAGCATCATCACAAAATACGTCAAAGTCCAATATTGGGATTGTCATTGAACAGTTTCCCACCTGTCATGCGAGAAAAAAACCTTCATACATGTGAAATCACCATCAGTTCATTTAGGAATTTCTTAGATTGAAAGGAATTAAGTTAGTTTCCAATCAAGTGTCCTGTAGTTCTAGTCTTCAGTCTTCTCTGCCTTGTATCAGTGATGTAAAGTTCCAATATCAGTTATTGCAGTCAGTGTGATGTGGACCCAGCAAATTGCCTGGTTGTCCTAACAAGTCAGTGTAGGTGTGTAGTGGAATAGTGAGGTTCCAACACTTCACTAATTCAAGATTAACACCACAACAGTGTCGTCCACTGTGTTGGGACCATGTGACCTTTCCAGTCAACTGGCCCGTGGTACTCTGACCTGTAGTATGTGGAGTCCTTCAGGACTCAGGTGGATTCTCCTCTCATCTCACTGTCGATGATTCATCTAGAAATGGAGTGTGAAGCCAAGTGATCTGACCCTGGCATCGTTTGGCCATGTGAGTGGTCAGGAAGATTTGAAACAGATTCGACCAGTGTGGTTATAGAAATCCTTCTTGAACATGTTGCTGTTACTCACACACTCAGTTGTCTGTGTCCAGTCAGTGACGTGATGTATCATCAGAAAAGGGGTTGTGATGTCCTGATCTGTTGAAACTATAACTGCCAAACAACGATTAGTGTGGTTCAACAGTCCATCTGACTTTCATCCACAGGGTATGGTTCCATCAACTCCAAATGAAGACAATAGATCAGTCCTGAAAACTTGTGGATCTCAGAAGTTCTATCATTAGAGTGAAGTGTACACCCTATCAAGGCAAGTTTCCACAATAGTCTGTCAATTTTCCTTTTTCCATCCAGAACAGGCTTGATTGATGTTTGATTCCTTGTGCTATATTTTTGCAGACTTGACTCTGTTTAGCCAAATCAGAAATGGTTAGATCTATTCTATTCAACTATTAAAATGTTAGACCTTATATCAAACAAAACAATTTCCAAATAAACCTATTAAAAAAAATCCTGTGAATGGAAGATGTGAAACATAACAGATGCCAAAGCTCTGTTATAAATATGCAAACAGGAAAAACAAATTTTCATGAGTACTAATTTGATTTGTTTTGAGCCCTAAGCTCAACTTTTTCCAATCATAATCAATTATCATATCATACATCCCCCCTGCTTTCACTTGATTAAGTCAATGGAAAGTGACACCATGAATGAAAGCAGGAGGCACCATCCTGAACCTGCACTGGCCATCATTACAGGACATACATGAAAAATAGAGAATTAGTAGTAGGGATGGTAGTGGGTATGAATACTGTATATTCATTAAAAACAAAGTGAAAATGTTAAAAACACAAACATTCAAAAACATATCAATGTGCAACATGTCGCTTGTGCGAAGGAATTATAAACCATATAACCTATTAACAAATGAGTTTAACATAGCTAAACAGCTGCCAAATTTGACTTAACCTCAGTACCTTCACACAGGTCTGTGAAATCGGCTATAATGCATCTATAAAATACTGTAGTTTCTCGGCACATGCTTAACAAAAAATGGTTTACCCTCTAGGGGATAAACTGCGCAACTAAATTGTAGGAGAGAAAACCTCCAGCCCATGTTGCAGTCGGTTTACCTGCTGCAACCACCACGATTGTATTAGCATATCTACAGCACCCAAATGTAGCATTTTTACAGGACAACGGCCAAACTACCTTATGACTTACACAAACATTGTCTTGATTAACCACCTACATTTTAGGGATTTCACAAACTTTGATACATTTGTAGTCCAATAGTGGTGGTCAGCCAAACCCTAATGCATATTTTGACCACACCTGTGGTTTTATTGACATTAAGATTGTTCTATCATCAACAATGGAGGATGCCTTTAGGTGTCTACCCTCACTGCAGTTGTTTTCAAAGCCATAAAGCTATTGAGAGGAAAATATATTTAACTTTCACTTAAAGTTTGATCATCCCAAACTGAATATGCTTGCATTGGTGAAATTACCACAGGTGAGACCAGTCTGAACCCATATTTAACCCTTAGCAATGGCTACCCTGATTCAATGGGAAACAATGGTTGGGGCCATCCCAGGGGGTCTTCCCCACTTCTTGGAGCCCTTAGCTTCACCCATTGATGGTGAGCCACTAAAAAGGCCAAATGGATTGTTTAAAATGTAAATGAAATTTAAATTCCCACACATAAAAAATCTGTCATGGTCCTCAGACTGTCTGTAGCAAGAAATGTTATTCTTTCAAAGTAGTCAATATCCTTCGTTAACTGAAGATTTAGAAAACTCCTAAAAATGGTGACGCAGACAGAAAACAGATGTATGACGTTACTAAAATCAAGACACAATAAGTAATCCGAAGGACAGTCAATGTAGGTCTTAAACACTGTTACATCAATACTCTATTTGTTCATTAGTCAGTGTTACGCATGCAGGTAGCCTGTATGCGCGTTTTGTGTTTGTGTTCAGCTCAGCCCCTTTTCCCTTCCCCCTTTAGTGTGTGTTTATAATAAACGTTTTATGTTTGACGGTAGATTTGGTTTTCTGTGTCGTTTGTTCTCACTGTTCATTTACACTACACTAATTTGCATGAGTTTTATGTTACGGGTCTCTGTACCATCCACCCTAGACTACTAGAGCCACAGGGTTCGTAACATAACGTGGGGGCTCATCCGGGATCTCTCATTGATACCCATCCCACACATGCAACTTGGTTTAAGTGTTAATTTCAGTGTTGAACTGTGCAGCTGTGATTGTGTGATCGGCTGGTGTAGTGTTCAGTGTTTGTTGGCTCGTGTTGCTGGCTTACGATGGCTACTTTTGATTTGGATGCCTTTTTGGCTAACCCCACGTGGGAGGATTTTGATAAATGCCGTAAAGTGGATTTACTGGCTTTGGCTGACCATTTTTCTTTACCAATACCGAAGAGTTTAGTTAAAGCGGAGGTCAGAAAACTTGTGTTAGATATTATGTTGGAGGATCAGGTGCTTGTGTTGCCGCTGCCTGAGCCTGCTGTTCCCGTTCGGGATGTGGCTGCTGGTCCTATTAGCCCGTCCATGTCTGAGGACGAGGGCGAGGCCAAGGCTCCTGCCAAACTGCCCCGTTTTAAGCCACTCTCCCCGTTGTCAGACAGTGACGCCAGAAGGGATGTCCGTTCGACACGGCTCCAAGTGGAGGCGGAAGAGAGAGCCCAGATCAGGCGAGAAACTCTTCAGTTGGAGTCGCGCAGACTCGAGGCAGAACAGGAGTCGCGCAGACTCGAGGCAGAACAGGAGTCGCGCAGACTCGAGGCAGAACAGGAGTCGCGCAGACACGAGGCAGAACAGGAGTCGCGCAGATTCGAGGCAGAACAGGAGTCGCGCAGACTCGAGGCAGAGCAGGAGAGACGTAGACTTGATCAAGAGCTGGAGCTGCGTAAGATGGAACTTGACCAAGAGATGCGTAAGATGGAACTGGAGGCAGAGACAGTGAGGTTAGCCTCTGCTCGTGCTGGGCCTGCTAGTGAGCCATCCTCACCAGCGGGGTCTTCTACTACTTTTGATATCAGCAGACAGATCGCCTTGGTGCCAGTGTTCAGAGAGTCAGAGGTTGACTCTTATTTTAGTGTGTTTGAGCGTATAGCGGTAGCATTGAAATGGCCTGAAGAGGTATGGTGCTTATTGCTCCAGTGTAAATTGACCGGAAAAGCCCAAGAGGTTTTGTCAGCGCTACCTCTTCAAGACAGTTTGAAATATGACGTGGTCAAAACAACTGTTCTTCGTGCCTACGAGCTTGTTCCTGAGGCATATCGACAGAAATTTAGGTCCCATAAAAAGTAATCTACCCAGACTTACGTGGAGTTTGCTAGAGACAAGGGAAATCTGTTTGACAAATGGCTTACTGCTTGTAAGGTGACTGATTTTAATTCTCTTCGGGAGTTACTCTTGTTAGAGAAGTTTAAGAATTGCTTACCTGAACGCATTGTTGTTTACCTAAACGAACAGAAAGTGCACTCACTGTCAGAAGCTTCTGTATTGGCAGACGAATTTGTGTTGACACACAAGAGCGTATTCTCGGATCGTACGGAGAGTAGGGCCGCGGAGCCACCGGCTCCTAGCCCTAGTCGACCAACAGTACATCAAACTCGACCGATTAACGTACGTCAATGCTTTTACTGTCATCAGCCAGGACATATGGTAAATGAGTGCTTCCTGCTGAAACGCAAACAAGGGGCGCCTCTGCGCGCCAATCCGCCAACAGGTGTTGGGCTAATTCGTACTGTTAGGTCAGAGAAACAACAGGTGCCTCATGGCAAATGTGGCTTGAAAGTTTCAGATCGCAGTTATGAACCGTTCATATTTGAGGGATTTGTGTCCCTATCAGGTAACGATGCGTCTCAGCGTCCAGTTAGGATCCTTAGAGATACTGGTGCAGCGCAGTCATTCATCCTATCTGACGTGTTGCCCTTCTCCGAAAACACATATTGTGGATCCAGTGTGTTAATCCAGGGAATTGAAATGGGAGTTGTCCCAGTGCCATTGCACTTTGTGAACGTACACTCTGAGCTAGTCAGTGGATTGTTCAGAGTTGGAGTACTTCCTATGTTGCCCGTAAAAGGGGTGACATTTGTAATGGGCAACGATATTGCAGGTGGAAAGGTAATACCCATATTAGAGGTGTTGGATAAAAGTGAACAGTCTCTTTCGGAGGAGCTGGCACAAAGTTACCGAAAACAAAAGCTGGTAACCAGTTTCTGTTGACGATTATGTGTGTGGCCACACGATACCCAGAGGCCATTCCTTTGCGAAGGATTACTGCTCCTGTGGTGAGCAAAGCATTGATTAAATTATTTTCAACCTTTGGGTTACCGAAGGTGGTACAAACTGATCAAGGTTCAAATTTCCTTTCTAAGGTTTTCAAACAGGTGTTAAAGACCTTGTCAATAACGTATCGTGTGTCAAGCGAATATCACCCAGAGTCTCAGGGTGCGCTTGAACGGTGGCATCAGACCCTGAAGTCTATGCTCCGTAAATATTGTTTGGAATCCGAGAAGGATTGGGATGAGGGAGTTCCTCTAGTTTTGTTTGCTGTCCGTGAGACGGTACAGGAATCCCTTGGGTTCAGCCCGGCTGAACTAGTGTTTGGACACACAGTCAGAGGACCTATGAAAGTCCTTAAGGATCAGTTTTTATCAGAAGGATTGTGTGAAAAGGACAGTGTATTAGACTACGTGAGTCGTTTTCGTGAGCGCCTACATGGCGCCTGTGCGCTGGCAAAGGAATGCTTGTCTTCTTCGCAGAGACGCATGAAACGTCATTATGACAAACATGCTGTTCCTCGTCCTCTGCAGCCGGGTGACAAAGTTCTGGTATTAATGCCTGTACCAGGAGCATCATTGTCAGCACGTTTCTCGGGTCCTTATGTGATTGAAAGGAAATGAAGTGAAACTGATTACGTGATACAAACCCCTGATAGAAAACGTCAGTCCCGTGTGTGCCACATTAACATGCTAAAGACGTACCACACCAGACCAATCACCCAGATAGAGAGTACAGAGAAGCCGGCAGACACTGCTGTCTCATCTATTGCTACGGCTGGTATAATGAGCGCGCATGTTATTGGTGCTGGTGAGGCAGTTTGGAGTTGCGCAATACTCAACAGCAGTGTGCTAGATTGCCCAATTCAGAAACGCTGCTGTCTCTTCGGTCTAGTCTGGGTCATTTAACCGACAGACAGGCAGATGACATTGTGAGGCTGTTACAAAGCTTTCCTTGTCTGTTTAATGATGTTCCTACACGCACAAACGTGTTAGAGCATGACATTAATGTTGGAAACGCTGTCCCTATCAAGCAACATGCATATCGGGTCAACGCTTCCAAACGGAAGATAATGAGGGACGAAGTAAATTACTTGCTGGAGAACGACCTGGCTATGCCAAGTTCAAGTCCATGGAGTTCTCCATGCATTCTGGTTCCCAAACCTGACGGCACATTCAGGTTATGTACGGATTATTGCAAGCTCAATGCGGTCACAGTGCCTGACTTGTACCCGTTGCCTAGACTGGACGCTTGTATTGACACTGTTGGTGCAGCTACTCATGTAACCAAGCTAGATCTCTTAAAAGGTTACTGGCAGGTCCCGTTAACCCCACGGGCCTCTAACATCTCAGCCTTTGTGACCCCAGACAACTTCCTGCAATACTCTGTCATGGCTTTTGGGATGCGAAATGCACCAGCCACCTTCCAACGGCTGGTTAACACAGTGTTAGCGGGAGTTCCCAACTGTAGTGCCTACATTGATGACCTGATGGTCTGTACAACAGAGTGGACAGATCACGCCCATACACTCGGGATAGTGTGTGAACGTCTAGCAGCCGCTTCTCTTACCCTAAACCTGGCAAAGTGTGAGTTTGGGAAAGCCACGGTTAATTATCTTGGCAAACAGGTTGGCCAGGGTCAGGTGCGCCCTGTTGATACCAAGGTCTCTGCTATTGCTATCTTCCCTGCACCTACTACCAGACGAGAATTTTTAGGAATGGTTGGCTACTACCGTAGCTTCTGTAAGAACTTCTCTGCGGTAGTTGCTCCGCTCACGGATTTGCTCAGTCCAGCGAGAACATTTGTATGGTCTAGAGAGTGTGAGGCAGCTTTCAACACTGCCAAAGCACTCCTCTGTAGTACCCCTTTCCTTGCTGCTCCGGATTTTGAGCAACCCTTTAAACTAGAGGTAGATGCCAGTGCCAGAGGTGCTGGTGCTGTTCTGCTGCAGGCAGGCAATGTGCTATTTTTCTAGAAAATTTAACAAGTGTCAGACAAACTACTCAACCATTGAACAAGAAGCTCTTGCTTTGTTATTTGCTCTGCAGTACTTCGAAGTCTATGTTGGTTCCAGTGCACTCCCCGTGATAGTGTATACGGACCATAACCCCTTAGTTTTTCTCCACCGTATGTACAACCAGAACCAACGCCTTATGTGTTGTGCACTTGTTGTGCAAAATTATAATTTGGAGATCCGTCACAAAAAGGGTTCTGATAATGTACTGGCAGATGCTTTGTCTCATGTTTAGAGATGTATGATTTATTTTCTATCCTGTGTGGATGCCTTTGCACGTTGAATGGTGTGCTGTATACTTTTTGTGTCTTGTGTCGCAAACCATATTAGGTTTGCTCTTTTAAGGGTGGGAGTGTTACGCATTCAGGTACCCTGTATGCGCATTTGTGTTTTTTCCCCTCCTGACCTTTCCCCCAGGTGTCCCTTATGTTCCTGATTATGCTCGTTGGTGTTTCCCACCTGGCAGTCATGAGTGCAGCGCCTGACTGCTGAGGTGGACCAATCAGTGGACAACCCTCCTAATTCCTTTTTCCATTACCCAATCACATCACACATCCCTTGTTTAAAAACCCAGTCAGTTGGTTCTCCCAGAGAGACTCTTTTTGATTTACCCCACATGGACATAGACATCCTTGAGATACATACCGTGTTTGATAGACAGACACTTTGTTCATTCATACATCACTTAGTTTAGCACATACATCTCACGTCGTCCTGTTTCATGTGAGTATGTATTGCTGTGGTGTTTTGTTTGGTGTTGTCTAGTCAATTGTTTGCTGTGTGCTATTTAGTCCTCGTTCAACCTGTGTTTTTTGTTTGTCCCTGTGTCCCTGGGAAAAGGGTTTTTTTAGCAAGTTGCCCTTGGGCATACACAACCCGTAGGAAACCTTTGTCTAAAAAAACTAGTTAGAACTGAGCGGACCACCCACTGTATTTTTGTGTTGGTTAGTAGTCAGCTAAGCGGTTCTTGATGCAGGCAAGTTCAATTTAGGGGTGTTTTGACTATTATCTCATTTCTTGGGTTCAGCTCAGCCCCTTTTCCCTTCCCCCTTTACCGTGTGTTTATAATAAATGTTTTATGTTTGACGGTAGCTTTGGTCGTCTGTGTCGTTTGTTCTCACTGTTTATTTACACCACACTAATTTGGATGAATTTTATGTTACGGGTCTCTGTACCATCCACCCTAGACTACTAGAGCCACAGGGTTCGTAACAGTCAGTTTACCGTTTTAGAATTTTAACTCCATTAAGAAGTATCAGGCCTTTATTTTAAAACACAAGTATTATCCCAGTTATTGTAAATACAAACAAAAGAGAACTTATATTATTTAACCAAACTCAATTCAGCATTTTAAAATACAACATCTAATTTTATTGTGGGGAGTAAACTAGCTGGATTACCCTCTTTTGTAGACTATGACACTTTTAGATTCAAATTCAGTCCTCATGGGACACAGCATGTCTCCTTAACGTTAAAGATTATCACCATGTGGATTCTTCATTCTACCACTTACACAACATATAAGGAGAGAGAAAACACTATACTTTAACCTTTTGTAAGACAACCAGGAGACTATTTTACCAGATCAGAAAATTATAATTGTACCAATTTCTAATTTATCACTTGGTTTAGGTTTACCCACGTGTGCTAGCTTACAGCTTTACCATGCGGTGGGTAAAGGCCCAACCACATTGTTGTGAGACCCCTCTCGAGCCCTTACAGTTTTAAACATTATCATCAACGCAAATGAATTTGTTTGACTCAAAATGACATAGTGAAAATGACAAAGCACAAAAAACAGGCTATTTCTTGAATACCCATTAAAACATGTTCAAGCATGATAGGATACAGGCTCTCAAATGCCTTTTAAAACATGCTATATACCATCAAAGTGCTTTTCAAACTACATGTAATATTCAATTAAATAAGCTTGGCTATTACCAAGGAAAGTGATCAGGTTTCCTTGATAAGCTCCAGGCTCATTTAGTGCTTAGGTACGATACATTTTAGGAAATAAACATTTAAGGACTCAATGCATCTTCGTCCATTTTGTTTCCTTAGTCTCCTTTCCCGCCTTATGACTCGGCCATCTTAAGTTTCCTTTGTTCCAACTACGTCTGTACCCATTCACAGCTTCCTCAGAATCCAACTTGTTTAGCTGGAAAACTTTCTGTCCATTTCGATCTCAGACATCGTTGTTAATGATCCTTTTCGTTCTCGATGGTGTCCTATTTGTGCCATGGTAGTTAAACATGAACGCATCATGCCAGAGACTGCAGTCCTCCGCTCGTATTTTGTACAACTGGACGGCATTATGTTTTACTTGTACAAGTTAGAAATCAGTCGTTTCATATAGTGGTTGACATAATGATCGCGTACCCGGTCGTCAAGGAAGGGAGTAATTCAATTATTACTGCATTAATAAATAATAAAAATGATAGTCTATTGTTCATGATGTTACAGACTCGATACTTGGTCTTACAAACTCGAACTCATCTCACTCAATCTCAAAGATACTTCGGGTTGTCCTCACCTTTATAGACATCCCAAACTGAATACACATTAGCCCATTGGCTATTTACTGTCACGCTTTGAATGAACGTGACGCTGTTGAGCCCCTGGGTTCTAAGATAGCTCTTCAAGTGGCACAAACTGGAGAAAGATCTCTGTGCAGAGGAAGAGGAAGATGAAGCAGGAATAACAAGGATCAGACAAACTAGTTTTGCCATCTCAGAGTAAATAACTTGTAGGTACAATAAAATAGCGACATTTGGCTTTTGAAATGAACTGAGGACTTGTAAAACGGAGGCAGTCATGGTGACATTCATTGACTCACGCGTGCACGGTAGCTGGTCACGCCAAGTTGGTAGGAGATTTTTATGAGGAGACTTTACCGTAGTTGTATAATAGCTATAAGTTATAGAGTTCACTGAATATGAATGCCGATAATTTTTATTCAGCATTGTGGGAAACCCGACTTGTGTTGACCTGAGATAATTTAGCGACTGTGCAAACTGCTTAGGTGGGCGCAAAAATTTAGAGGGGAGCTCAAGGTGGTAGATCCTATGCAGACAGCGTAAGGAGAGGAAGGTCCCAAAAATGAGACTAAGGGTGGATGTCCAGACCTCAGGGGAAAAGGAATGGACTCCACTACACTGTGTGCAATGCTATGGCAGGAGGAGAAATTACATCATGCACACCCTGCCTGATGGCTAGGGGAGCAGGCCTCCTGGTGCAGCAATGATATGAGAGTCCTCTAGTACCAAGTAAATGTGCAGGGGTATTAACTCACATTGGAGTAGGTAATGGGTGACCAAACCCATGCCCTATTCTAGACCCCTGTGGTAGGAACCTGGCTGGGGCCTGATATGGTTTCCAAAGTCTGGAGAAGTCCAAAATATACTGGGATCAATAGGTGTACTGATGTTATGGCTCTTTCTGTATTGTACAGCAACAGCTTGTACGACAGCATGCTGCAATAAGACCTGGCTGTCTAAGAAGAGGTTGAAGCATAGCACTGACAGTGAACCTTGGCTGATGGAAACTAGAGGGTATACAGGTAGAAAGGAAAAGACCTAGACAGGAGTTAAACTACCAGATCACAAGACAATAGAGCAACCAAGACACATGCCTGCATACAGAATGAAAAGTTTAAAGGGTTTAAAGGGTTATTTGTCAAATGCATTGAACAACACAGCATCATCCTGCACAATGAAATTCATGTGACATAGTGAGAGTTAAAGGTGAATTTCCAACAACTGTGGCTTTTTAAATTGCAATTAGTGTCTTTGTATAAATAGTCAATGGGTTTGTTAGCTCTCACGTGGATGCACTGAGCCATGGGGAGCAGAAAAGAACTGTCAAAAGACTGGGTAACAAGGTAATGGAACTTTATAAACATGGAAAAGGATATAAAAAGATATCCAAAGCTTTAGAAATGCCAGTCAGTACTGTTCAATCACTTATTAAGAAGTGGAAAATTCAGGGATCTCTTGATACTAAGCCAAGGTCAGGTAGACCAAGAAAGATTTCAGCCAAAACTGCCAGAAGAATTGTTCGGGATACAAAGAAAAATCCACAGGAAACCTCAGGGGAAATACAGGCTGCTCTGGAAAAAGATGGTGTGGTTGTTTCAAGGAGCACAATACGACGATACTTCAACAAAAATGCCCGACAACACCTTGACACACGCCTCACAGCTTCTGGAGTGACACACCTTGACACACCTTGACACACGCCTCACAGCTTCTGGAGTGACACACCTTGACACACGCCTCACAGCTTCTGGAGTGACACACCTTGACACACCTTGACACACGCCTCACAGCTTCTGGAGTGACACACCTTGACGCACGCCTCACAGCTTCTGGAGTGACACACCTTGACACACCTTGACGCACGCCTCACAGCTTCTGGAGTGACACACCTTGACAAACCTTGACACACGCCTCACAGCTATTTTGGAGTGACGAGACCAAAATAGAGCTTTATGGTCACAACCATAAGCACTATGTTTGTTAGAGGGGTCAACAAGGTCTATAGTGAAACGAATACCATCCCCACTGTTAAGCACGCTTTCACTGATGCACGCTTTCATTGATGCTAAAGGGGGCAATACACATTATTAAAGAACTAAGGGTAAGCCGATTTTTGAACAGGGGTCAGCTAATTTTTTCCGGACCGCGTAAGCGGAGCCGGCCAAGAAGAGCGAATGTCTCTTATTGAGTGAGTGAGTGAGTGAGTTTGTGAGTTGAGACTGACTGACTGACTACGCTTTGTTAAATAACGTAGTGGTTAGAGAAGCGGACTTGTGAACTATAGGTCCCAAGTTCGTATCTCCTCGGCAGGCAAAGCAAAGTACGCATTATGAATTATTCCGTATAGACGAAAACTTTGCTGGCTACAACCTTTAGTATCTACATTATGGAAAGCCTGAAATAAAACAGTTTACGGTTATATTGCAACTGTTTCTGGTGGATTTTCAAAATATGCATCTGTGCATGCGTTTTGGGTCAAGATAGACAAACACATTTGCTGGCTTAACATACAGTAGTTACATTATAGTAAGCCTTAACTGAAACTATATAAGTTTATACGAGTCAGGTGCCAGCAAAGAGGAGGAGGTGTACTGGTATAGGCTGCTATCATTAAGGATGAAGTAGTTGGACCTTTTCGTGTTGAAGATGGACTGAAACTCACCCCTCAAACCTACTGCCGGTTTCTGGAATATACTTTCTTCAAGCAGTGGTACAGGAAGAAGTCCTCAGCATTCAAGAAGGCCATGTTCTTTATGCAGGACAATGCTCCATCACATGCATCCAAGTACTCCACTGCTTGGCTAGCAAGCAAGGGCCTCAAAGATGCCCGAATAATGACCTTGCCCCCTTCCTTATTTGACTTAAATCCTATTGAGAACTTGTGGACCCTTCTCAAATGTGAGATTGACAGTCAGGGAAGACAATACACCTCTTTGAACAGCATTTGGGAGGCTGTGGTTGCTGCTTCAGCAAAAGTTGATCGTGAACAGATCAAGAAACTGACAGACTGCATGGATGGAAGACTCATGGCAGTTACTGAAAAGAAGGGTGGCTATATCGGTCACTGAATATTGTTGAAAGGACAGAAATGTTATTTAATTTTCATTTTGTGTTACTTATTTGTTGAGCTTACTCTAAAAATTGAGAATAAACAAGTGAGTTGGAGAAATTATTTTTGTTATTTAGTTGCCTAATAATTCTGCGCACTAATTGTTTCCTAATAATTGTGCACACATGTATTCCCCTGATAAAGATCAAAACTCATTTTTCCTTTGTTAAACCTTCAGGTTTCAGGTTCAATGATATTTTGACTGAGAGCATTGTGTTTGTTCAACAATAAAATTAATCTAGAGGAATACCATTTGCCTAATAATTATAATAATAATCTTAGCTTCTACAGAATGTCAAGCAGAACCAAAAAATGGACAGCACGTGTGATCGGTCACTTTGATGTTGCCATCTCAAATTCCTGGATCCAGTACAAGTCTGACAGCAAAGCTCTAAACCGATCTGTTAAAGGGCGGACAGGCACGGGCACGGCATCTGCCGGACGCTAGTGATAGCACGTGCACGAAAACAAGCAGGTTCACCACTCTGGGTACCGGTGTGGGGCTCCTCTGGCTCGAGGGAGTTGGGTACCGGTCCCGGTGGCGTGGGGTAACATCGGTAGGTGGGTAGTAGTGGAGCGCAGACCGGTTGGACGTATGGACCAGTGAAGCCCTGCCTTGTTCAGGCCCCGCTGACCGATGTTCGCGTGGACGCTGGGAACTTTCTGCATGAGTTCAAATTGGAGGCGTACATCAAGCAGAGACTGAGTGAGATCAGATATGAATGCATGGATACATTTAATGAGGATGCTGTACGTGACGCAGTGGTGTTTTGGTGCGAAGAAAGCAAAGAGTCTGCTGTCTAAGGACTACTACCTTCAGTTATCGTGTTTACATGTATCTAAATAAATCCTATGTGGGGCTGTTGTTATCGATGACACCTATTCTCTAAGCTGGATTTCAGTGTGCCCTTATGCACAGGGCAGGTGGGATAGGACACAAGACACAGAACAGTGGAAGGAATCATTTCTTTAATGTTATTTCCAGCGATAACAACCCAACAGTACACCAAATAAAACCATAGCAGAAGCACATACTCGCAGTAGGTCTCGGATGTTGTTAGATCACAGTGACATCGATCTCGAGGAGATTGGTTGTTCCGAGGATGACTGCGCGGTGTACTTTTATGCTTCTCTTGTCATGACTTGGATTGCCTTTCTTTTCCTCACTCTTGTCCTTACCTTCCTGGAACAGACAGTTGATCACGAAGCGTGGAGGGATCGCTGCGATGCCGCAGCCAGTTGTACGTGTCTCACGGGATAATCGTATAAGCTTTTCATATTGGTCGCGATGTAGCACGCGATCATGGCTACTAGGGCGCAGAGGTGGTGGTAGTGCGCAGCCTCTACGTGCATGGGTCTGGTGAAATAACTGTCCGTGGGCCCTATCATTACATCGACTCCGTTGTAGCTGAGGGATCTCACGTTGACACAGGCCAGGGTTTCCTTCTCGTGATCTGTCAGGATCCTGTCCTTCACAAGGAGACAGTCGTACCACTCAGACATCGCATTACTCAATTCGGTGGGGGTTCCTGGGGGAAAGACGCGGTGGAATTACGAGGAAAGAAAGGGTAGGAGGTCCGTTTCGGGTATCCGAGGAGGTCCGGAGAGAGCGTTGAGAGGGTTGCTGTCAGGGTGACTGACTGGGCACAGTTTGCTGTGTCGAGATTACGTTTCCCGAGCTCGAATTGCTTCTTTTACCTTTATTATGACTTGTTGTGCTAAGACTTGGGCAGTTTGAGGATAACGTTTTCGTTAATACAGGAAAGTGACGGGAGAGGGGCGCTCAGTGACACGTTCTCGAGACTAAGCTTTATATAGTTACTCATGCGGTCCCGGTGACCCTCGTGTAGACATCTAGATATTTCGGGCTCTACCTCGCGTATCCTCCTTTGGAACCTTTTGGAGTCGAGAGCGAGCATCGACCAATATGGCAAACGTGCCTCTCTGGAGCACCTGGACATGGATACAAACTGTACCTGGGCTATTGGGTTACTGTAGTGTACCCTACCGTGGTGTTTTTTCTGGTTGTCTGTCCTCCTGGTTACGGTCTGTTTCTCATCATACGTATGACTCGAGCGATTGGTCAGGATTCCGCGCTGGGCATCGCGTAGAGCCGCGCTGGCGTCTTGGTCCGTTGAGAGCTTGTGATCGTGGTGTTTGTTCAGAGCTGAGCAGCCACTCACTGCAATCGGGCTGTATGCATCGCTATCGGATTCGTAAGACATCCTGTCTGGTGTTTGGAAGCTTTAAGTTGATTCTTGCCCCATATCAATAGACTCTGGGCACTGCAGGATCCTTGGATGCAGACGTAGCGGGTTTGAACTGTTTCAATGTGCGCAATGTGCATGTAGATATATACTTCACTCAACACTTAACAATGGGACTTCTAGCGCATCTCTCTGTGCTCAACACCAAGGCTTTTTATGCCCCGAACTAATACTTGTTGTCATAGGTTTCCCATAGGGCTTAGTGGTCTTGGTGAACACCATTCAGTGCTGCGGGTGACTGGGCATACTAATACGCACCACCTCATGCGTGATTATCCACATCTCACAATTTGCTAGTTAACCGCTATTTATCATGTCACAGATGGGGAGAGTGCAACTAGGCCTTGTGTCACCTGGACACGGTCCATGTTACACGGGCCAGCCTGGGGAACACATTCATAAAGAGAGGTGGAGGACCTTTTCGATGTTGGTGTACAAATAGCCTGATCGGGGATGTGCGCTACACTGTGCCAGCACATAGGAGTAGTCTATCACCGCCCTATCTGCAACGCTTCGCTGGTTGTAATAAAGATGTGAAGTGCATCAGCCATACGGACTGCACATAGGTCCGGTTTCCTATGAACCTGAACCTGTGAATGTTTTCTATGTTCCTTGTCACACATTCTTTCCTTTTATACATGTGTCAATAAAAAGACATCGGACTCAGAGAAATTGGTTCTTTGTCATTTATTCATACATATACATAGCACACGTTGATCAGTGATACACGCACCGAAATATCTATGAGTACTTAGGAAACACAGAGGGAAATCGCACAATCACACAACATCAACGTGTGTGATTTGCGCAATTGTTCACTTGTTGTGGCCAGTGTATAATTCAGGTCGAAGAACTCATACAAAAAGGCATAAAGGTAACGGCAACCCATGCACGGTGACATAGGGTCTATCCAGAAGGGAATGCCGATGAGATTAAGTTCATTGCTTCTGGAGATTCTGGAGACTCGGGTCACTTGTGTCTGTTGCCGATAAAGCAGCTCATGACACCGAGGCTGTAACAATGAAACACTCAGGTCCCTTGAATGTTACAATAACCGCGGCATCACTGAATAACCAATGTCACCAGAGGGCCCGAGCTGTCAGCCTTTAGGGCATGCGGTCGAGTGTGGTCCAGCTTTACGCTCCCTTTGGTTGTAGCACATGATACGTGAGCCAGGCTCAAGGTCCTTACATGAAGCTGGATTGTGAATTGAACGGGTTGATGTTTCTGCTCATGTAGTCCCGAGCTGAGGAGGGTACGGTCGACACTTCCGACATGTTTCTCTGAACATCAACCGGGATCCTTTCGTGTTTTTCCTTTAGTACGGTCGAAGTCAGCACCATGGTCACCACGTACATGATGTAGATTATGATGTTGAACACGGCGATGGCACACTCCATGTTGTGCAACCTCTGAGCGTCGCTGATCAGAGGTCGGTACAGCAACTCCATGCAGCCCGAGATCACGGCCATGAACAACTCGGTGTTCATCATTATGAAGCACACCAGTATGGTCCTGGTGCTCTTGGTGGACTCCGGTCCTCTCAGGGAGCACTCGGACTTGCGTTTGCTCTTAGCGGCAAAGTAGCTGAGCACTAAGCTCACGACCATTGCCAGACATCCGAGCGTGATTAGGGCTATGCCCGAGTGAATGTAAGCATACTCGTAGTCGGGTCTGCCCTGGGACGAAGCCACGGGCGTGAGGTTCCCGTCCTGCCAGCCCGCAGTCCTCGTCCCGTGCCTGTTGTCAATGAAGTACAGAATGTTATTGGGGATTGTGAGAAAATCAACAATGAGAGACGTGATGACAGCTATGGCAGATCCCAGCTTGCCCTTGAAACGGGCCACGCTCAGGATGGTACTGTTCGATGGTACTGTTCGTTTTCTTGCGATTCATAGCTTTTGTTGAGGACTCGTGGGTCCTTGTTCCCGGTTTCTGTTATTGTCCTTGCTTATTTACTCACGTTGCAACTATGTGAGTAACTTACCAGTTCTCCTTTCTGTTACTATCACAGCTCCCTGACAATCCTATAACATTTAATACAATGAAGCTCCAAGAGCCTGTGATAGAGTTCAGATCTTCACGCAGTGCGCTATAGGCAAGGGCAACAGGCGACCACCGCTGGTACAGAGTCCAGGGTATCACCAAGACCCTAGATTCAATCGCGTGCAGCAGGAAACGCTCAGCCTGTAACAACATGATAAGCATGATAAGCATCTGTTTGCGAGGGTTATCAAGGACCTAAACGCAAACCCGGAGAGTTCGCTCGAGTGGGTGCATGGGTACATAAGCAACCTGAACGCTCCCGTGTCCAAGGTCTCGGTGTTCAAGGATGCGCTGTTGCGACTGTTGAGGTGTAAAGCTCTGACTCCAGAAGCCTGCAGACACCTGTGGGACAGGAATCGTATGTCCACAGGTATAGGCATTACGGTAGACACGCAGTGCAAGGACGTGTTCACGGAAAAAAGACAAAGTGGGACATCGGGCCAGTATCTCGGCTCATTCTTACGCAACTCGAGGCTCTGCGCCTAACTGCTATTTGCGCTGGCCTTAAGGTTGCCGGTGTGCCCAGGCCAGATATGTTCTGCGAACCCGGATCCTATACATACCACAATGCCTGTACGCGAGGCTGCAAGTTCATCCGCGAGATGTGGGGCTTCTACACCGAGATGGACGTAGTGGCCAACGATACCGTAAAGGACAATATAGCGCTGCTGGAGCTCAAGACAAGGAATAATGACATTCTGGACCAGACCACCTTGTGGCGATACAACACGCAGCTGTGGCTGACGTGGGTGATGTTCTCGCTCACGTACCCGAGCATGGCAGAGCGGTCTGCTGCGTACCTGGTGATAATCAGGCCAGGGACCAACCAACGAGGAAGCGGAATAAAACGTACATGTTGCGTTCTCTACACCGAGATCATGTCCCCAACTGCAGAGCATTTACTTACTGTGCCTAGAATAGCCGACCGTACAAAGGCGAAACGGGTATGTGTACACCCGGGTGTTAAATTGTTCATTTACACAGATTGTAGACAGTCACCATTTGACCTTATTCGAGCGGGTAACGCAAAAATGGGTTTGAAAAACAAGGCTATCCATGCACTACTCGCAAATCCTCACCTGGCTCCGTTCGAATTGATCGATAGACCGAGCGAGCGACAGGATTGGACTTTGATAGACCATCTCATGGTCATCCATAAAGTACAGAAAAGTGATTTAATCGAGGGTAATTCGCACGGTTCCATAGTGAACATGGGCAGAACGTTGGCACGCGCATACATCTCGGAAAATGCAGCGAGCGGTTGTGTAGTGCTCGTAAAGGACGGACCGGGGGCTCAGAAGCCAGCAGTCAGGGAGCTCAGAGCAAACCAAACCCTTGAACCTCACATTTTTTTCTGTAAGCGTAATCTGTGCGCTATAGAATACACCATGATGAAGATGCTGGCCGACATGGGTATGAAAAACAAGTTGTTTCTGGTTACCGGAGCAAAGGGAGACCCATCTGAGGATGAGTTCCTACAGGGAACCTCGGTTGATAACTTGGTTTTGTTACACCATCAGCACCTGGAGTGCCAGGATGACAGCGTGTCCGTACCAGCGCTCGAAGATCTGAAACCTCCCGATTGTGAGCTGTCCGAGGCAGATCCCAGTTACACTGAAGGCTCGATAGAAAGACCCGAGGGACTCGATGGTGTCTTCGTGGCGGACCCAGAGACCACACAAGTGTCCATATTGCGGGACGCGTGTCTAAGGTGTAAGAGCACAGAGGCCGATAGGCTGCTCGTGGAGTTGGCCAACGTTCTGTTTTGGAAAGCAGTGCGACTGTGTGCACAGGACACTCGGACGTTGTGGCCATGCTGACCGCCTGCGGTCGTGAGGGTATTATTCTCAGGCCATACAACAAGAGCTACCGACAGGATCGAGCCATGCACACGACGAGCTTCGGGAAGCTGCTGAGTGACAACCCCTGTGCCCTCGAGGAATCGGATGGGCTGCTGGATTCCAGGGAGCAAAGGTTCCGAGTGCTGTGTGGCATCGCGGAAGAGGACGAGCACCTGCTACCAATGGCCCGAAGGCTACACAAAGAGTTAGAGGACCTTCTGAATGGGCATGATGTGGTCCTCAGGGGCCACAATCCGGGCCTATTTGCTATGGGTTTGGCTATATACCTGTACAAAGCCGGGGTCAGGGGATCTCTCTACTGCGATTTTATGTCTATGGTCGTCAAGACTCCCAACCGGGGCACGTTGGATTGGTTGGAGCACCTTTCAGTCAAACGCTCTGTCGATAAAATAGAGCCTTTTTCATCTTCGATAAGCTACGGGTCGAAACTGGGAGTCCAGTACCGAGCTCAAAACCGTATAACCTCCCGTGTTCTGGTGTGAAGAGGAAGCAATCGTGCCTGCTGGTGCACCCAGGTTGCAGTTTCGATGTCACCCTCGAAAAACTCCCTGAACCCACGGAGTTGGCCGCCAAAGACCGAAAACAGTTCATGGCCGAGATGAAACAGTTGAGTACAGCGTACACGAAGGGTACGATACCGAGAGGCAGTCACGGTCGTTTCTTGTAGGTGAACCGATCGGGGAGGCACTTTTTTTTGCGCATAAAAAACGATGTGCTCCTGGATGACAAAGTGCGCATGGAAAAGCTGTTGCTCATGGTGCTATGCGGGACCGATTATAACGTAGTTCCAAAGGGACTGGGGATTAAGTGATTGATGAAAGGAGTGGTAACCGAACACAAAACCTATTCCTCGTGGTGCCAAGAGCTCCAGCGTCTACTCTGGGGTGTCCGAGGTGCTCCTTCTCAGGGCCGCGACGTTTACAAAATGGGTATGGCACTAGCCAAGTTCACAAAGGTCCCAGTGAAGATCCGGTCTGAGCACTGGACCGAGGTGAATTTAATGACCAAGACCATGAAATACGTGTGCGAGCTGTGGACAGAGACCAAAACCCGGACCCGAGTACGGGTTCTCTGTGTGTAACGTTGTAGTCCGCTTTCAGCGCGAGGACTCCACGCTTATCGAGTCCGCGGATGATGAGCTCTGACAACTTGGAATCTAGAGGTGGATCATGCCTGTGTTTCTATACAATCACAAGGCACGGTTACCAGTGTACAGATTCTACAGACATGTGCGCTGTATACATTGTGTGTCCGATTCAATAAAGTCTTTTTGCCTATTTGGACTGTGTCTTACATTGTTTCTGTCTCGCAGTGTTTGAGCTCGATGGGTTTACATTGGGGGGTTGTGGAGTCCTTACTACCGGTCAACCCCTGTACTCAAGTATGCAAAGTGCAAATGCTTTGATTCAACAAAGTTATAATACACACCAGTAATGATAATATGATGCATCTCATTGTGTCTACATCTTTATTGCAGTTGTAATACACAGATGTACATTGTGACGTGTTCAGCACTGGGAACAGTTTTTGTACTATACAATCACATAGACATCTTTCGTAGGCACTGGGGAATCGCTAAACAGATGCATGTTATAGCTAGCGATCACCAGGGAGATGCACCTGCAGTTGTGTTCGGGGATGGCAGTGTCCTTGCTCATGTCTTCCAGTTGCTTCATCATAGCAACGGTATCCATGCGGTTTATCGCGAACTCTGCATCTTCCTCCGGAAGCAGTTGCTCGTGTTCCCTAAGTTTTTCTAGAGCGGGCCAGATGTTCCCGATCCCCTGACTGTAAACAGGTTTTTGAGTCACGGACCATAGATCATTGACCTTTTTTGCCAAGTGCTGCGCGCACTGTCTCCGTGAGTTCCACAGCGGGAGGGGCTTTCCTGACTGACACAATACAATAAAGTGATATAGTTTAAGAGTGAGCGATGTCATGTGCTAGTCCTCGATTGATACCACTGTACAATTTGGTTGTACTCACCGAAATTCCCTTTAGGTCTGTCCATTTCCAGGGCTTGATATAACTTGTAATTTGTCACACATATAAAATTTAGGAAGCTCTCTGCAAGTTCCTCGCTCTTGAGGCTGTGTTCGATTATTTCCCGCATCCTCCTGACCCGATTGCCCTCCGTAGTATGAGAGTACATTTTTCTCTGATGATTGCTGTCCTCTTCCTGAATCAGGAGATGACCCGTGTATGTGCGGATATCATGCTGCCTCTCTGCTATGTCGTGCTTGTGTCTCTCCAATTATTGGGCATGCAATATATCGACTTAGGTTGTGGATAGTGGAACTAACCTTGCTTAGCGTGTATATATACAGGTGCTGGTCATAAAATTAGAATATCATCAAAAAGTTGATTTATTTCAGTAATTCCATTCAAAAAGTGAAACTTGTATAATGTATACATTCAATCCACACAGACTGATATATTTCAAGTGTTTATTTCTTTTAATTTTGATGATTATAACTGACAACTAATGAAAACCCCAAATTCAGTATCTCAGAAAATTAGAATATTACTTAAGACCAATACAAAAATAGGATTTTTAGAAATGTTGGCCAACTGAAAAGTATGAACATGAAAAGTATGAGCATGTACAGCACTCAATACATAGTTGGGGCTCCTTTTGCCTGAATTACTGCAGCAATGCGGCGTGGCATGGAGTCGATCAGTCTGTGGCACTGCTCAGGTGTTATGAGAGCCCAGGTTGCTCTGATAGTGGCCTTCGGCTCTTCTGCATTGTTGGGTCTGGCGTATCGCATCTTACTCTTCACAGTACCCCATAGATTTTCTATAGGGTTAAGGTCAGGCGAGTTTGCTGGCCAATTAAGAACACGGATACCATGGTCCTTAAACCAGGTACTGGTAGCTTTGGCACTGTGTGCAGCTGCCAAGTCCTGTTGGAAAATGAAATTTACATTTCCATAAAGTTGGTCAGCAGCAGGAAGCATGAAGTGCTCTAAAACTTCCTGGTAGATGGCTGCATTGACCTTGGAGCTCAGAAAACACAGTGGACCAACACCAACAGATGACATGGCACCCCAAACCATCACTGACTGTGGAAACTTTACACTGGACTTCAAGCAACGTGGATTCTGTGCCTCTCCTCTCTTCCTCCAGACTCCGGGACCTTGATTTCCAAAGGAAAAGCAAAATTTACTTTCATCAGAGAACATAACTTTGGACCACTCAGCAGCAGTCCAGTCCTTTTTGTATTTAGCCCAGGCGAGACGCTTCTGACAC